>CATKHJ010119648.1:0-17009 GCA_949750685.1 Vernicia montana | reverse complement strand
CTCAAGAAAGTCTACTTCAGGTTACCTGATTACATTTGCAGGGGGAGCCGTGTCATGGCAATCAAAGCTACAGAAGTGTGTTGCACTGTCAACTACCGAAGCAGAATTTATTGCAGCAACGGAAGCGTGTAAGGAGTTGCTGTGGATGAAGAAGTTCTTAAATGAACTTGGTGTGCAGCAAGACAGATATCAGTTGTTTTGTGATAGCCAGAGTGCTATTCACCTTGGGAAAAATTCCTCCTTTCATTCAAGATCAAAAGCATATTGATGTGAGATATCACTAGATCAGGGATGTACTGGAGAAGAAGCTACTACAGCTTGAGAAGATCCATAATGATGAAAATGGATCAGACATATTGACAAAAGTTCTACCCAGGGAGAAGTTCGAGTTCTGTCGATTAGCTACAGGAATGATGGAGCCCTCCATGTGATCGGGAGGGGGAGATTTGTTGTGGTGTCCCTCTCACATGGAGGGACCCACACACACAATCAAAAGAAAAAATAAAAAGGAAGAAGTCAATAATCGGTGCCTTAATTTGCTCAACAACCCACTCATTTATTTTGTTAACTCAACAACCAAGATTTTCTTTTGAAAATCTTGCACACTATAGCCATGCAAATGGAAGGCAAAACACGGTAATTGCAAAGAAAGCAATATATAGAGAGCCAGAGAACAATTTTCTCTGAAGGAAATTTTGAGAGAGTTTTTATGTAGTTTTAGGAAATAATTCTTAAAAAGGGGAGTGACAAAATAGTGAGAAAAATATTTGGGATATTTTTGGGAAACACTGTAAGTGTTACTATTTTAGATTTATCTCATTAATATTGTATTGCCTCTAGATTTAATCTAGAAAAAACTCTCTTGTACCTACTATTCGTAATAGTGGAAGTATTTTATTCGAAATTTATCTCCTGGACATAGCCCAAAATTAAGAGTGAACCACGTTAAATTGCTGGTGTTATTTTTGTTGATTGTTATTATTCCGCATTTTGGTACTCGTAGGCCCAACACTCCAAATGTTAAATTTATCAAAAAATTCATGCTAACGGTTAAAAACTCAAACACTAAAAACTAGTTTTCAACTGCTAATTCAAATAGACTCCAAGTAAAATTCATGAATTCCATATTGAGAAGAGAATTTGATTTCAAACCTTCTCAATTAAATTAAAAGTGAATACAATAAATCGACTCAAGTGATCCAAGACGATGACAACAAAAAAAAAAATCAAAAAATAAAAAAATATTAGCTAAAAATCAATTTAAACTGATGAAAATCCCATTGAAAATTTTAAATTATCACAACGGTGGCAGTGGTTTTTCCTTTTTCAGTTAATTTAATTAATTAACTAACTAATTGATTATGATGATGACAATGTCTAGAGATAGTCACTAATATACCCCCTTGATCATGAGTCCCTTCAAGGAGCCTGGACTGAATGGTTTACATGCTGCATTTTTTCAATGCTTTTGGCCTCAAGTGGGTGATTCTCTATCCAGGTTTGCTCTTCAATTTCTGAAAGATGGGATTATGCTAAAAGGCATGAACGATACTTGTATTGTTTTAATTCCTAAAGTGAAAGATCCTGACTTTATAACTCAGATGTGTCCGATTAGTTTGTGTAATATGGCTTATATGGTGCTTACAAAGATGCTCACTAATAGACTTATGACTATCTTGCTGTCACATCTCATTTTTGGGATGGACAGTTTTAGGATATGGGTAGGCATACGCCACCGAAAACTCGTAGAACCCAGCTCTTTTTAGAATACCAATGTAACTCCGGCGGCATACCGTCAGTACATTCACATTTTTCCAAGACCAAACCTGTAAGGAAAATAAAATACTCCCAATATTATCACCTTATATCCTCAATTTCATTCAAGGCATAAATCATCTTACAATCACCATTACACATTACTAGTTGAATTTATAATACTCCGTTCATTCGTTTATATTCATATACCATATCACACTTATATTTGATTATGTAACATGGAGATACTAGATAATACTATTGTACGTCATCACATATAATCATATTTACAAATTCTTATTATACATTTCTGTAAAATATTCACATAACCAGTTCAAAATATCAGCTAAAACTCTAGCGGCAAGTGAAATAGGATACTTGCGCTGTGAAATCCACTAGCCTAAAAAAAATAAGGGAAAATGGGTGTGATTCAAATATCAGTGAATATATAATAAATAATCTGGCACAACATTTTGAATGCATGAATATGATCATCGGCTCAACGATTTATCACAATAAATAGTCAACAAATTTTCAATCAATACAATTGAAGGTTCAGTATAAATTATAATCAAATTCTTGTGAATTAAATTCACAAATCTCATATAAATAGCACTGCAAGACTCACAGATTTCATGTTACATATTAAGGCACAAGGTTAGCTAGACTCTGTGGCTAGAGCGTTCAAATACCTCCTAGCAAGGTTCAAGTCACTGTGCACAGAGTTCAATGATTCCCTCACCGAAAGAAGGAAATTTCTGCTTTTTGGTTTAAGTCAAGGTTGAAATCAAATAGAACATTTCACATATAAGGAATCAATTTCACATATAGAGGATCAATTAGGATTCAAAATTACAAAAGTGAATTATCAAATTCAAAGTCACATATACAAAGTGAAATGGTTATGTGCCAGAAAATTTAATATATACTCACCTTTCTAATTTAGCTCTGAAATATTGATATTCTTTCTCAATGCCTTTGTCACCAAATTCACTCTCTTCCAATTCCTCTTCACTTTCTACAAATTACAAAAATATTTACATAAAAGTTAATTTCATATAATTACATTTATTTACTTATTAAATTAGAAGATTAGTTCATAATTACTACTTTTATAATAATCGAGACTCCAATTGATTTAATTTCAAATCTAGATAATCCTAATACTTTCCCCTCCATCACTTTCAAAATTTAATTTCCCAAAATTATTTTCTGAATTCTCCAAATTATGGATCCTAAGTTTTACAGGAGTTCAGTATACTCTTTTGGCTATAACCCAAACTACAAAACTCCATTTGAGGTTTTAATAAAACTAGACTCATAAGGATACATTTAATTAGTTTTGACTTCAACTTGGTTATGCCTCCAAAGTCATCGAACTTAAGGGTTAATATCATGGATTCTGCCAGTTCAAATACCCTATCACAGTTTAGAAATTTTCATATATCTCCCAACATATGGAGTTTATCTCTAACATTTTTATACCATCTAAAAGAAATATCAAGGTTCATTTCTTATGTTTTAGTCATCTCCAAATTCTTATCTTAAAATACTCAAAAATGACCTCAAACTTTCTGAAATCTCAGGGTACTCTGCAAGAAGCAGTTTTCTTATCCTTCTCGTATCTCCAAAAATAACAAGAATTAGCTTAAACTTCCTTCTAGAGAAATAAACTAAAGATATCAAGATATAATTTTTATGTTTTTTATTTCTTCAAATTCGTACTCAAAGGGGTTCAATTTTCCTCCTCAAATTACAAGATTTTCTAACCCTAAAGTTGTCTTCTTTAATTTCTTACTTTTTTCATTTAATTCTTTCATTTCTTACTTCTTTCCACCAAAAATACCTTAGTTAAGTCTTTTTTCCTTATCAATTCTTCTTTTATAAGCTTCAAAATCTTATTTCTCCACCCCTAATTTAATCAACATAACCACACAACCAACTCCATATCATATTCAACATCATCAAATAACACATATATATATAGATGGAAAGAATTGAATTAATTTATAATCTTACCTTAAAATTTGTTCCCTTCTTCTTCTTCTTCTTTTTCTTCTCTTTACTTTCTTTCTTTCTCTCTTTCTTCCCGTAACTACAATTTTTGAAGAAATGGAAGATGAACACTTATCTTATTATCTAGTTCCTTATATATTTTTTCTTTCTTTTTGATTTAATTTTCTTAAGTGCAATTTTGGACAAAATGTTCACCGTTGATCTTCAATCATGGCCAGTCCCCTTGCCACCTATTTTTTTTTTTTACTTAGTCAAAGATAATAATTACATTTTTTAAAGAAAATTATAATTTTGCCCCTTTTTCTCAAAATTTTACTACACTTTCTAGTTTAAGTCTAAAATTAATTTTAGTTTATAATTTAGGTTTCTCATATTAGTTTTAGATAGTTCCTTAATACTTTTGCTCAATTTAAAATTTTTGAAAAATCCTAAAAGTCGTTATCCTATCGATATAGCGTACACTAACCGATTCCCTTAATCGCACTCCACATAAATTCTTGAATTTCTAATTTCCTATTTTCTAGGTTTTTAATGATCTAACAAAATCATGGGGTATTACACTTGCCTTCAATCATTGCACCGAACCAATGCAGCTTTGTTCATGGTAGACATATTACAGATAACATTGTAATGTACCAAGAGGTCCTTCATACAATGAGAACTAGAAGATCTAGGGTGGGGATCATGGCTATCCACATCAATTTGGAAAAAGATTATGACAGGCTCTCTTGGCAGTTTATTAAAGATCAAAATTTTTATTTCATCTTCTACCCCTCACCTGGTAGGGCAGCAGTCTCTTATGGTTCCTTGGCTAAGATAATAGCTAGTGGTAGGTGTGTATCATTGGACTTCATTCTTTTGGGTAATGTTTATAGGTCTTTATCCCGCATCATCGGAGAGTCTCCTTTCTCTCGCTTTGGAGGCAGTCTGTGGATTCTCCAACTATGGTTGTTTACTTATTTTCCCCGTTTAGCAGTACCAAGGGTTAATGAGCAGTCTGGCCCTCATGGTAAGAGAGTTCTAAATGTACTACCGAGTTCACTGTTGAGCATCTCACTAATTACTTCACCCAGACCCGGCTTACTCTATCAGACTTTTTTCTTTTTGATGATTATGAGCCGGAGTCTTTGCTACCATCTTATGCCAGATGTTATTCTACCACTCTCACCCATACTACTAAAGAGGTATGGTCTTCTTTCATATGCATCATAGGTTTTCACACATGAGTCTTGAGTTAGAATCTTCTAAGCACCAGTGCTTCTTCTGAGTTTTATGGGATTGCTTTTGAGTTGTACATGCCCTCCCTATGGTCCTGACAATTTGGACTTATCCAAGGGATTCCCACTGCTCATTTTCCTAATCTAGTGAAGGGTCTAAGAGTAATAGTATCCCAAGAGGTTGTAAAGGATGAAGTCACACGGTGGCAAAAGAACCTTTTCTTCATTCCTATCTTCTGAGTTGGCCATTTACCTACTGATGTTATGAGTTCTTTTAAGAAGTGGTGGCTGCCCAGGTATGATGAGACAATTCCAATCCTGGAGTCTGAGCGTAAGTATCTAACCTTTAGTGCTTTTAGCTACTTTATTTTCCTCCATTTGGCCACTTATTCCTTTTGCAGGTGATGAGGCTAAAGAGGATGAGGATGAGGATGCAGACCTTCAGACTAGCCAGGTCCCAGTGATCCCTCATCTCCTGAGGACCAAGATGAGGAAGAAGAAGAAGAGGAGGAAATTGTATCTGCTCCAAAGAAAAAGAAGAAGACTTGCCAAGTTCCCACAGTCTCGAAAAAGCCTCCAGCTCCCGCGCCATCCAAGCTTTCCTGAAAAAATGTACCAACTCCTCATAGTACTACTCCTTCTGCCAGCCATATGAGGCGGTCTTAGAGGGTGAAGCACCTGAGCACACCCAAAACGTCTGCTTCCGAGCCCATACTTATAGTCTCCAACTTTGTTTACCCTTCGGATGCTAGTGATGATGCTCCCACCATCTCTTCATTGGAGGAGGATCCTTCTATGGCAGCTACCGGGTCTACTTTACCATCCTTTGATGTTTTAGTGGACTCCATTACTACTGAGGACAAAGATGTTGTTATTACAATGATGAGTGCTGCTACTAGACCTCCAAATGTTAGAACGACTTTCCCATCTCATGTATGATTCTTAACCTTTTCTTATTTCTAATTTACCAGGAAATTAATTCCATTTATTCTTTTGGTTGTAGGACTCGACCACAAGGAGGACCCGTCTTAATCCCAATAGTCTACTTAGCAACCCTGCTACCAGTTTGGATTTTTATTTACTAACATATGCATCCTCCAGCATCTCCACCATAGGTCCTCGTCCAGCCCCTAAGTCTATTATAGTAGCTCGAACCATTCTCCAACAATTCTTTTCCTTAGAGCTCTTCACTTTGACAGATGCACAGAGAGACTCCATGCTTTCTGTCATTTCAGTGCTGAAATCAACCACTTCATCTTCTAACAGTATCTCTCGTCTCGATGAGTTGAAGGCAAGAGTTCTCACTTCTTTCTCTTCTTATAAAGATGATAATGCTGCCATTGGATTTTTGCAGGAAAATATTGTTCTAGTATCTCAGCAAAAAGCCCATTTTGATTCACTAGTAGCTAGTAATAGAAGCATAGCACAGGAGTATGACCAAATTAACAGAGATTTAGATGCTACTCAAGAGAGGATCTAATTCCTCAAGGAAGAGATTGCTTCTTTAGAGGCCAAATCCATTAGTTTGTTGACTAGGGGAAATGAGATACAGCAGGAGCATGGCAGGATCCGTACAGAAATAGACTGGGTTGGAGACTCCTTGACATCCAGCCATACTCAGGTGCAATCGTGGTGTTAGAAGCTAGACGCCTTGGTCATTGTAGAGAGTGGAGAGAACTTCAAGCTTTTGACTTTAATTCTCTATGAGCTGGATCTTTGTATTTCCTTTGAAGTGAACAATTATTTTCCCTCTGCCCTTAAACTTTAAGAACTTTTATTTATGTATCACAGTCATTACTATTATTTGTGCTTGAATTGGAATGTTGACAATATTTTTGCATATAAGCCGTGAATTCGGCTTGCCATTTTTTTTATTGATAAATTGGCTAGAGGCCTACTTATTACAGGTTTTAACCGTGTTGTCGACTTTAAACATGTCACTATATATATACAAACTGCTTTTACAAGTGATAGGTGTTATGATCATGGGATCGGTCTTGCTATTGACTTTCTTCTTGTGCTTCTCTCATTTCCCACATATGGGAAAACATTTCTTGAGATATTTGTCATTGATGAATCTTTTATGAGAATCACCTTGCAGGCTTGACAACCAATAAGCATTCCCCTTGAGCACCTTATAGACTTTGAAAAGACCTTCCCAATTGGGAGATCATTTGCCAAATTCCTTGTCTTTGGCGGCATTGGGTGACAAGTGTCTTACTAGACATACCAAAATTATGTTGATTCCCTTTCTTGCTTGAAATAAAACTGAGCGTACCAGAAACTCTTGGGAGTCTGACCCGATCTAACTTCTACAAATAATTGTGCAAGAGAATAAGGGACTCGAAGTCTCTTAAAGGTTGATGAGCTGTGAATGGTCATCGGCAACAACTAACAATCAATGGCCAACAGTTCACAATCAGTTGTTGGATACGATTGTAAAAATATTTAGTAATTCAACAGCAAAAAATAGGAGTTAAATTGTAAAATGACAAATAAGGAAATTACTTTATGTATTATGGTAAATTTTAATTATAGACAATTAATAATTTTAATATTACACAAAATATTTTAACAAAAATAACAACACATTTTAATTTAATTTATATTTAATAATGTGAATTCATATAGATATTAAAATATTTTAAAATCAAAATAAAGATGTATAAATTTTTAATTAGTAAGAATTTTTGTAATTATCTTAAATTTTAATAGTATTTTTATACAATATAATTTTTGAGTTTAAAAACTATAAATTCTGACTTTTAGACTAAAAGCTAATTTTTAATTATAATAAATTTAAAAAGCTAGTTGTTGGAAATATAAAGGTTAATTAATTTCGCTTTACCAAATGCCTATAATTAGGAAATTGAGTACTCAATAGCTAGGTGTTGATTTCTACTTTTTAAACGATAAACCAAACGAGCACTTAGCATTTTATTTTTGATACATCTAAATTCTTGAAGGTGGCGATGGTTTCATCAAACTTTTAACCTACTAGGTTATATCTGACACTCAATTACTTAATTATTACTAATGAATCTTTAATTTAATTATTTTAGAGTCATCTCGAAAATTATAAAACAACAAATTTACTAAAAATAAATTTCATATGACAACTTTGATATATATATATATATATACTCCATCCATTTCACAATAACTGTCTTTTTAGAAAAGTGATTTTGTTTCAATATAATTGTCGTTTTACAAATCCAATATAACATTAATTGATTTTTTTCTAAATTTACCTTTAACATTAATTGACTTAGTGTTATTAGTAGAGTTTTCGTGAAAGACAAATTAAGAGTATATTAGTCTATTTGATTTGAAATTATTTATAATTTATTACTTTCTTAATTTAAGTGCATTTCCTTAAAACGATAGTTATTGTGAAACGGAAGAAGTATTTGGAGTCAAAATGAAAATGGATGTATTAAACTAATCTAACTTAAAAATATATCTAAATTCGAATTCATTTTTCTCTTGCTCTAGATATTTATATAATATATTTACATTCCAATAAAAAAAAAAAAAAAAAAAACAATATATTTATATTAGATTATTAGTCTAGTAATAAGTGTCTACCTCATAATTCTATAATACATGAAAGATGTCTATATTTTTCAAATTATATCGCAGAGGCACTTAAGCACATGAAATGCTGTGGTGAAACCCATTTGTACGCCCAACTGCAATGAAGCCAGAAAGAGAACTCAAGTAGTTGACAGTTCATTCCAGGATACAAATGCAGATGCAGATTCACCATACTCTTGTCTTCAAATTGGAAATAATAATAATAACATTGAATTGTTTCAGTCAGAAATCACTCTTTTTTTTGGGTCTACTACTTGATTTCTAGTCTTTGAACAGAAAATAAAAATGCATGATAATTTTCCTGCCATTATGATCAAATCTAATCTCCATTTCTCATTGATGGTCTCTCTCAAAACAACAGATTAGGTGGTTTGTGTCACCAATCAATCATAAGTGCATTCCAAAATAAGTTATTAGCACATCAAACATATTAGATTGCAATTTTTCATTAAAGTCTAGTTTTCAATGTCAAAGCGTATGACTAAATATCATATTGAGGTAAAAAAAAATGTAAAATATGCCACTGATAAGCAAATGCTCAGCCACTAGCTTATTCTATTAGAATGAACAAAAACTATATATGTAACATCCTAGGCATCCCTATGTTGGCAAAGACTTGGAGATAATTTGAAACTAAATTAGAGGGAGGAATTGAGGGATAAAATATAAGAAAAAGGTTCAAAACCCTAAATCAAGCGTGAGTTTGGATATCGATATGTTAGGCGTCAAACCGACTGACTCCGACTCCGCAATTTTTCATCGAAAATGATTCAAGAGAAATTTATGAAAATCTTATTAAATAAGACATTAAAACTCTAAAGATGATATTAAAAATATTAATAGACAGTAATAACATAGTTTAGAATAAAAACAGGTGGATGATAAGAAGTTAAGTACCAAAAGCCTAAAAGAGGTACGGGTTCGAAAATTGAGACTCTTAGAGTGGATTGGCAAATTCTGACCATGGAATGAATTTTTATATTTTATTTGGATAATTTAGAACAATATAAGGATATTATAAGTGATGAAATTCAAAAATGAAGTTGGAATTTAGTATAGAAAATATCTAAGCAAAATCGGTACGTTAAGCGCGTAACTAACGAATTTCAGTTTTTCAGAAAGTTTAATTTAAATAAAAGTATTAATTTAAATAACATAGAGAAATTTATGAAAATCTTATTAAATAAGATATTAAAACTCTAAAGATGATATTAAAAATATTAATAGACAGTAATAACATAGTTTAGAATAAAAATAGGTGGATGATAAGAAGTTAAGTACCAAAAGCATAAAAGAGGTACGGGTTCGAAAATTGAGACTCTTACAGTGGATTGGCAAATTCTGACCATGGAATGAATTTTTATATTTTATTTGGATAATTTAGAATAATATAAGGATATTATAAGTGATGAAATTCAAAAATGAAGTTGGAATTTAGTATAGAAAGTACCTAAGCAAAATCGGTACGCTAAGCGCGTAACTAACGAATTTCAGTTTTTCAGAAAGTTTAATTTAAATAAAAGTATTAAGGAATTTACTA
This sequence comes from Vernicia montana, assembly GCA_949750685.1. NCBI lineage: Eukaryota > Viridiplantae > Streptophyta > Magnoliopsida > Malpighiales > Euphorbiaceae > Vernicia > Vernicia montana. The sequence goes on along the minus strand of CATKHJ010119648.1, from coordinate 6,884 downwards.
AAAATAATATTAGACTTCTAAATTAAAGACTAAAAATAATTGGGATGAAATTAGATAGTATAGTAAAGTTGTACGTAAAAAAGGGGTAAAATTGTAATTTTCTCTTAAAAAGTAATTATTATATTTGACTAAGTAAAAAATAAAATAAAATGGAAAATTATGTGTCAAGGGGCTGGCCATTATGATGCATCAAAGGGTGGTTATTTATCCAAAATTGCAATTAAATAAAATAAATCTAAAAGAAAAAAAATATATAAGAAGTAAAATGGGAAGATAAGCATTCATCTTTCCATTTCTTAAAAATTTTCCAGAGGAAAAAGAAAGAGAAAAGAAGAGAGAGTAAGAGTTAAACAAAGAAGAAAAAGAAGAGGAAGAAGAAAAAAAGTATTTTTGAGGTAAGATTTAGAAAGTAATTTAGTTCTTTTCATATATACATACATATATGTTTGTGATGATAGTGATTGTGATATTCTGATTGTTGATTGTGTGGTTATGATGGATGAATTGGGGGATAGAGAAAATAGATTTTAAAGTTGAGAAAAGATGGATTGATAAGAGAAAAAGACCTAATTAAGGTAGTTTTGATAGAATAGAGTAAGAAATGGAAGAATTAAATAAATGAAACAAGAAATAAGAGGAGACGGCTTTAGGGTTTAGAAAGTCCTGTAATTTGAGAAAGAAAATAAAACCTCAAGGAGTACAAATTTGAGGAAAGTCAAAATATAAAAATTATAGTTTGATATCTTTAATTTATTTCTATAGAAGAAAATTTAAACTAATTCTTGTTAGTTTTGAAGATATGGAAAGGAGAAAAAAACTGCTTCCTGCAGAGTACCCTGAGAGTTCAGAAAGTTTGAGGCTATTTTTGAGTATTTTAGGATAATAATTTGGAGATGACTAAAACATAAGACATGAACCTTGAGATATTTTCTAGTGATATAAAAATTTCATATTAAAACTCCAAGTATGTTGGGAGATATATGGAAATTCTTAAGCTATGACAGGGTATTTAAACTAGAAGAATTCCTGATATTAACCCTAAAGTTGGACGACCTTAGAGGTAGAACTAAGTGGAGGTTAAAACTAATGAAATGTACCTTTATGAGTCTAGTTTCATTAAAAAAAATAATTATATTAAATGGAGTTTTATAGTTTGAGTTATATCGAAAAGTGTGTACTGGACTCCTATGAAACCTAGGATCCAGAATTTAGGATAATTTAGAAAATAACTTTTAGAGAATTAAACTTAGAAAGTGATGGAGAGGAAATGTGTTAGGAGTGACTAGATTTGGAATTAAATCAATTAAAGTATAGATTAGCATAAAAATTATAAATATGAACTAATCTTTCAAGTTAGTAATTAAATAAACGTAATTATGTGAAATTAACTTTTATGTAAATATTTTGTAATTTGTAGAAGGAGAAGAGGAATTCCAAGAAGGAAAATTTGGTGACAAAGAAATTGAGGAAGAAAATCAATATTTTGGAGCATGTCTAGAAAAGTGAGTATATATTAAATTTCCCGGCACATATCCATTTTACTTTGTATATGTGAATTGTACTTAACCATGTGAAATTGTACTTGTACATGTGACTTTGAATTTGATAATTCATCTTTGTAACTTCGAATCTTATTTGATTCTCTATATGAAAAATGTTATATTTGACTTGAACCTCGACTTAAGTCAAAAAGTAGAAATTCTCTTCTTTCGGTATGAGGATCACTGAACTCTGTGCATAGTGACTTATACCTTGCTAGGAGGTATTTGAATGCCCTAACCACAAAGTCTAACTAACCTTGTGTTATAATTTGTCATTGAAAATATGTGATTCCGCAATACTATATTGAGAATGTGAATAAAATTCACATTAAATTGGTAATAATTTATGTTAAATCTTCAATTGTATTGATTTAGAAATTCGTTAACTATTTATTGTGATAACCCATTGAGCCAATGATCATATTCATGCATCCAAATTGTTATGTCAGGTTATTTATTATATATTCACTGAGATTTGAATCTCACCCCCTTTTCTCTTATTTTTTTTCAGGTTAGTGGTTTCACAACGCAAGTATCCTACTTCACTTGCTGCTGGCTTACATTTTGCACTGGTTATGTAATATAATACAGAAGCGTAAAATGGAAATTTGTAAATGTGATTGTATATGATAATGTATAGCGGTATTATCTAGTGTCTCCATGGTACTTAATCTAATATGAGTATGATATGGTATATAAATATAAATGATTAAACAGAATATAATAAATTCAAACTAGTAATGTGTAATGGTGATTGTTAGATGATTTATGCCTTAAATGAAGTTGAGGATATAAGGTGGAAATATTGGGAGTGTTCTATTTCTTGCAAGTTTGATCTTGAGAATAGTAGCTGTAATACCGGCATGCCGCCGAAGTTACAATAGTAATTTAAAATAGATGGATTTTACGGGTATTCGGTAGCATATGCTTACCCATACCCTAGGACCGTTATATCCCAAAAAGTGGAATGTGATAATATACTTGATTGATGTGAAAATATCAACTTAGAAAGAAAAGAATCAAGTACTAATGTGTCACATCCCACTTTTGAGATATGACGGTCTTAAGATATAGGTAGTCATAAGGGCACCAATCACCCATAGAACCCATATCTATTATCAAATCCAATATGGTATCATGCTCAACCATCAATAATTACTTATACACATTGTCCAAGATCAGAACATGTTTAACAACTATTTGCCTCACATTGTGAACCCAATTAATTAATTCAATATTACCATCATTTTTATTTATCAATTAACTTGTACATATTCCTTATCATTAAATTAAGATCTATTCTTATAAGTCATTATCATCATTATACAATATTAATTTATAATACTACACTTCCTTTATACAATTAAGAGCAAATATCTCATATAAACTAATACCCTTGATATACAAGAGAACATCTAATAATGTCATTTTAATACATAACCACATAAAATTTAAATGATTTCCAAGGACTACGGAGCAACTAAATATTTAACATCTAAATTTTGTCATATACACATACTATTAGAGTATAAACTTATACGTTTAAGCATTTAACAACAATAAAGTTTATTGTATTACATCAATCTCAATTGAAGAAGAGTACTTGAGAAACTTCTTGCTACTTTATTATCTTCCTGTAAAGAAAATTGGAAGTGGGGGTGAGCTTATAACTCAGTGAGTAAAAACTATTCTACAATAAATTACGCGGCTCGATGTTCAATGTTAATACACAAGAACAATTCTTGTCTAACTTATTTATACACATATATGCCATAAGAGCGATGTAAGATAATAAATACATATAATACTTTTCAATCTCATATCAAAGCAAAATCTCTTAAATTATTAAAATATTAATTCAAATAACATGTAATATATAATATACTTAAAAACGAACTTTATATAACAATGAACTTGTAATACTCTTAAAAACTTAATTCGAATAATAATTAACTTATATTATCCTTTTTTAAAAAAACATTTTATTCAAATGCAAGTAACTTATAATACGGTTCAAATATTTCTTTAAATAACAAATAACTTAAAATACAATTCAAATACGAATACAACTAATAATATACTTTTTAAAACTTCTCTTATTAACTTTGCAATAATCGCAGCTCTTCTTGTAGAGCATTTGCCACATATCTTATAATACCTTTTACAATTCCATTCTTATAACAACACCCATACAAATGACTTAATCAAATTATATACTTACCAGAAATTATAACCAATTTACTGTGAATAAATTCACATATTTCATATAATGTAGTACTGCGAGGCTCACAGATTTCATGTTACATATTGAGGCACAAGGTTAGCTATTTCTTGTGGCTACGGCGTTCAAATACCTCCTAGTAGAGTTCAAATCACTGTACACAGAGTTTGGTGATCCCCTCACCGAATGAAGGGAATTTCTGCTAGTAATCTTGAAAGTCATTTTAAAGAAACTTCTAGAACATACAATATAGAATACTACATCAATTTATAAATTCCCACACAGGGGACTATAATAAAAATTATATAAAATACTTTAAGAACTTTTAAACGTTAATAAACATATATACATATAATTTCGATGAACATGTTGAGAATACTTTTCAATCACGTAAAACATTATCGATTTTGGATATAAATAGAAACTAGGATTCTTTTAGGATTTTTAAGAAAACTTAAACATCATTTTGGGTTCATGGAAGTTTTCACATAAGGTGATTTAACAATAATTGGGGTTTTTGAATTCAAATACGCAATAGATAGAAGAATAGTAATCACTCACCTCCATTAAGCAAATCTCTTTGCATAGGCCAATATATTGACCCTCATTTTTTGATTTTCTTATGTCTTTACATTCAATCAACATATAGACCATCAATCCTTTTGGCTCACCAAACCCTACACATAAAATCCCGATTTAATTTATCAACTAATTAATTCAAGCCTATTGGCCATCTTATATTCTAATCTTAAAATTTATTCTAAGAATTCAATAATATCTAACGATTAAATTCTATATAAATTATTCTTTTATAATTTCTAAAATTCTACCGAAAATTCGGCAGCATCTCCCTTAAAACTGGACTAATCTGTCACAACCCGGCTTCCAAGCCACGACGATCCTAGAGCATAGGTAGGCTTAAGGCCACCGAAAACCCGTAGGAACCTCATCAATCAATCATTTTGGCTCACCAAACCCTACACATAAAATCTCGATTCAATTTATCAACTAATTAATTTAAGCCTATTGGCTATCTTATAATCTAATATTAAAATTCATTCTAAGAATATAACAATATCTATCGATTAAATTCTATATAAATTATTCTTTTATAATTTCTAAAATTCTATCGAAAATTCGGCAGTACCTCCCCTAAAATTGGACTAATCCCCCTGTTACAAATTCAGTAATTCTCAACTCAATTATCAATCTCAATCCAACCCAACAATCAAAATATATTGATCCAACTCGGACCTCTAATATATTAAATCCCATTCACCATTCTAGTTCACATTATATTAATTCACACAACAAATCACTTTTTATTTTCAATTCATTTAATTATTATCATTTAAAACTCTTTATAAAATATTCCATTTTAATACTTGTTTAAAAATAATTAAAATCCCATGTAAATCATAATTTCATAGTATTTAAAGAAATTTATTAATTACATAAATTCTTATTTTTATATTAACTATTTACTTATAATAATATCCGAAAAATACTTTAGTTAAATTTTGCTATTTAACTAAAATTCATATAACATATATATTCATAATATATATGTCAAAAGAAATTTCTTTAATACTTTAAATTCAATTAAAAATCAATTCGAGTTAATAAAACTATATATATATATATATATATATATAGTATATCAATAATTCATTTTGATATTTGATCGAATAATATAAAATCTTATATAACTTTAGCAATTCCAATAATTATTCAATATTAAGTAATAAAATAATTTTATTATCTATATAATTTATTTAAGTATTCAATTAAAACAATAATATAATCACATAAATTTTTTCTCAATAAATTTATAAAAATTCATATAATATTATTTTCATTTGCTTAGCAAAATTAATTTAATTACATTTAACTTACTAAGAATCAATTATATAATTACCAGAATATTATTGATAATAAAATTCTATCTCAATTTAAATTCATAAAATTTTATAACGAATCCAATTTATCGATTTAGCACTAAAACAATTAAATATAGTCAAATTACTAAATTTTCAGGTATTTAAACACCAAAATTAACTTTATAAAATAGCATTCTAAGCTTATCGGATTCTAATTTTCACATTCTAGCTTTGGAATCAGGATGTATGCGTGAAAGGCAATCCGATGGAGCTTCTGTGTCACTGGTGGCGCGTGGCCCTTGCGCTGATCACTGTTCGGCGACGCGCCACCGTGGACGGTGGCGGATCGAGGTGAAATTGATGCCATTCGACTCATCTTGACACCAGGAATCCAAAAGCAGGTGTCACTCGCCGCCACTCACCTTCCTCTCACCAGAAAACGCCTCGACAGGTTCGGTGACTCAATTTTCAATCTCCTTCTCCGGCCATCCATAGCCAATGAGCCAAGTACCAAATTGAAGCCCTCATCGAGACAGTTCAAAAGCCACCAGATTCGCCGAAAAAGGATGTCAGAATCGCTCGAAATGAGCGTCGGAAGCTTCGACGCCAGCGAAGCCCAGATCCGCGTTGTTCTTCGTTCATTCTTGCCGTCGTTGCTTCCCTTGAGGTAGCTGGAAGATGGCTAGCTGGTGGTGTAGGCGGTGAGGTCTGTTGTCGGCCGGATCGAAGTTGATTGGAGCACACAACTCCTCCCTCTTCTCTCTCTCTCTCTCCTGTTCTGTGTTTTTTTTTTGCTGCTTATATTTCTATATATACATATATTATTATTATTATTATTATTATTATTATTATTAAATATACACTATACAATATATTTATATATATATTTCACAAATTATATAGTTTATTATTATTATTTATTATTTATTATTTATTATTATTATCAGATTATATATATATATATATTTTATTCCCAAAACAAATATTTTAATTAATATCTACATTTTTATTAAAATTTATTCCTCATTCCATTTTTAAATCCATACCATTCAATATATATATATATATATATATATATATATATATATTAATTTTTATACATACTTTAAATACATAATTTCATGAAATATTCTCATTACTTTAAATATATCATTTTAAATATCAATTTATAATACACATAATCATATTTCTTACTTAAAATAAAATAATTATTTTAAATACAATAATTCTCTACAACTATAC
>CATKHJ010119645.1:0-10638 GCA_949750685.1 Vernicia montana | reverse complement strand
ATATATATATATATATATATATATATATATATATAATGAATCGTCTACAATATTAAAAATTATATTTAAATGTAAAGTTTGATCTAAAATATATAGTGGTGGTTATTTAAATGTGATGAAACATGAAGTCGCAAAAAGTGATAAAATATAGGAGTTTTTATATAAATACTCAAAAAAGATAAAATATTTTTATATATGTCTTTTCTTTTTTTTTTTCCCTTCAAAAATAACTTATTAAATTTTCTATTTAAAAAATGCCTCACTTTTATATTTTCAAAGGTATATTAAAAGTATAAAAAAAAGACATTTTTGAAAATCTGAAAAATCAAAAGGGTATTTTTGAAAAAATAGTTAAAAAAATTATATTTAGTGTAATTTCCTCTAAAATATATAAAAATTTAAATATATGTAGGCTTAATTATCTAAAATATTTTCAACTTTTTAGTATATATATATATTTTAAATTTAACCTATTATTTTATTTATAATAATTAAATATCAATTTTATCATGTGAAGGAAACGCTTGTTTGTGTGTTCAAGCAAGGGAATGTTTTCCGTGTCATTTGAAAACGACAGGGTTCCTTGTCGTATGAGAGAAACTGTGAGTTTTGCGGGCCGATGGGTAGGGACTGGCGCGGTCACTTCTGGGCCCAAACCAGGCCCATCAATTTTGAACCCCGAAATCGCCAACGCAAACACATCACCGAAACTCCGAATTTTGAATTCTTCTGTGTCTCGCTGTCGCTGCGCCTATGGCTCCACCGTTCACCGTTCTTTTTTAACTGTGAAGCCCTGTACTATACTCTCCCTCCTCTTTTTCACTCACGTCTCGCCATTTTGCTTCTTAATCAAGTTTCAGAAGTCCTTTTTTTCGAGGTTTTACCTGAAAATGGAGCTTCGAAACCAACCCAACGGTCGGATTTCACCGTCTTCACCCGCCGATCGCGGCAGCTCTGCTAGATCCGCGACTTCACTTCTGCAACCTAACTACAGCAGCCGAGCTGTTCAAGTACGTTATCTGTAACACTTTTGACATTTCATTAATCATTAATTTAACAAAATGAACCAAATTATAAAACCCTCAAAACCCTAGCTGTTAATATTTTTTTAGGGTTTTAGGCTCAGTATTGTATTATCTAGTTATTAGAGTTAAAGCTTCATAGCGAATTCTAGTTTCCAATCTGTATGTAGACTGTTTCCTCCTCCCAATTCTTGCCTATATGGGTATTGATTATAAGTATTTGCAATTTCATTGTTTCACACTTGAGCAGTTGAACTATTAATACATCTCTTATTGAATGCTGACTTGACTAGTGACTTGTTTTTTGAGAGATTATATTGTGCTTCTAATCCCTATTTCAGGAAGCTTTGGAACACTTGGCTTCTGTTGATTTAATTGAGTTATGCAGTGAAGCAAAAGTTGAGCGTTGTCGGGCAACTAGAGATTTGAGAAGTTGTGGACGTTATGTACAGAATGTATTGGTCTCATGTGGGCATGCATCCTTATGTTCGGAATGTAGTCAGCGGTGTGATCTTTGCCCAATTTGTAGAATTCCTATCCCTAAGAACAACATTAGGCTTCGACTTCGCCTTTACTATGAGTGCATTGAGGCTGGCCTTATTTCCAAAAAGTGTGATGAGAGATTTCAAGAGAAAGAAGATGGGGACAATCAATTGACTGCTGATGTCCAGCGCCTTTATTCTTTATTTGATGTTGCCATGGAAAATAACTTGGTTTCTTTGATTTGCCACTGTATCCCTTTAGTGCATCTATATTTTTCCAATTTGAAAATAAAATGCATTTAGTTTGTCTTAATGATATTTTAAATGAAATCTCACTCATATCACTGCTCTAGGTCATTTTTGCAAAGCCAGTTCCCTGGAATATAGCTACATCACCTTTTTGCATTTGTTCTGTACATAAATATTTGAACAAACTAAGAAAACAACAGCAAGAAGGTTAATTGAGAAGTAGGCAGTCTAGCACTTCCATTAATGTGATGATGCCTATGAACTGGTACTTTATAGTAATGTACTTTCGTTTCCCAGAGAAACATAAGAAAAAGGATAATAGAAAAACTTTAAAGAATTTAGTGTTTTCATTTGTCAAAGTAAACAATATCCTTAACAGAAATTTAACAGATGTTACAGATGTTTGTATGGATGAAAGTGCTGTATCTAGTGATCCTGTCATTGCTTTCTTGTTGGACGAAGTTGTTGTGAAGGATTGGTGCAAGCGGACCTTCAGAAACATTATATTAGAGCTTCAAGGGATATGTATCCTTTTAACTTACATACATTTGATATCTGACGCAAGTTATTGCTTTTGGTTAATTGTGTATATTTTTTCTGCGACCAAGTGTAATCTTCTTAACACTTTTGTTAGATAATCTTGAAGCAGAAGAAATGAAAACTAGGTTGAATTGTCTTGTTAAGCTTTCAGTCCATTTAGCTGGATTATCTGATGTGCTTGAAGTTTTGGATTCATCATTTAAGGGTAATCTTTCAGCACAGCTACATGACTTGCAGCTCCTTCAAGAGAGCATTTTAAAGACAAAGCAGGTTTGATTGCTTAAGATCAAGTTGTTAACTGAATGATTTATCTCTACTGTTCATAGGTTTATTTTTTTTTTTCATTCATTATTATTGAACATACATCTCATTTATTTCTTTAATCCCTTATATATGAGATCATTCACTCCCATAGTCTTTCCCCCCCTCTCTCTCTTTTTTTACACTTTTTAATAGCGTGTGATATTCTTCTTAGTGCTTATAATCCTAACAAAGTAATGATTTTATTTGAAGTTTCAAAAAGCTAAAAGATGCCTAAACTAGAAATTACAACACATGAGGTTATAGTTTTCCTTTGCATTAATGGTCATTATTGTTTTTGTAATAATGGTTTTAGCATACCATGAATTTGATTGAACTTAAAATGTTTTTTTTTTTCATTTCTCCAAACCATAAATTGCTAATTTCATATCTTTCTGCTTGTGACTATAACTATTTCTTGGTGTTTGTTTGTTATTTTCAGCATATGGAGATTATGAAATGGTGTATAAGACACCAATTTTTGGAGATTGTGAAGTCATGTCACGCTAATTTTACCTCATGGCGATCTGTTGTTCGTGAAAGGAAAGCAGCTGCAATCACGCGCTCATGGCCTGATGTAGTAAATCAATCTGCCGAGTCCAGTATGCAGACTGGTTCCTTGTTCATTGAAGATGCTTTGGCTAATCTTGAGATAGAGCAAGGATATGTACAGGAAATGGGCGAGGAATTAGACATTGCATCTTTGCAGAAAGATCGTGGATCATTTTTTAGGTCTAAAATAGAGGGGGTGGCAGGATGCTATCCATTTGAAAATCTTCGAGCTGCTGTTGATGTACTCTTTTTACATGGAAGTTCTGATTTGGTGGTTGCAAAGCAAGCAATTGTATCCTTTTTCTCTTTGATTTTTTATTATTTTACCTTTTCTTTTTAGATTTTCATATTATATGCACACATTTCTGACAATTGCATGTATTTTCAGTTTGCTGAAATTTTTAATCCTTTTGTTTCCTCAACATAGTATCAGTTACTTTATTACTTTTTTGATCGGCATTGGACTATGCCAGATGATTCTTGGAGGCACATTGTAGATGACTTTGCAGCTACATTTGGTATAACCAGGCATGCATTACTCGAATCACTTGCCTTTTATCTTCTAGATGATCACAAAGATGAAACTCTAAAGGTAACTGAAAATACTTATGTGATGCTGGATAATTGAATTGAATCAATTGATATCCTCTTTTGATTTTGATCAATCTGGTAGATGCAATGTGAAATAACATATTTGTGAGGCTAGTATTTTTGGTAGATAGTAGGCCTTTGCCCTGCCCGCCCCTCCCCCCAAGCCCCTCCTCTTCTACATGCAGTAGACATTCTAGGAAGTTGCAATACTTTTTTAGTCTTCTCAGAGTATTATGATCTGTCTTCTATCTCAATCTCGTATGCTGATCATTCTTCAAATATATGTTGCTTAGGAAGTTTGTCACCTGCTTCCGGAGATCTCAGGCTCATCAACTCATCCTAAGATTGCTCAAGTGCTGTTAGAAAGGGAAGCACCTGAAACGGCTCTGATGGTCTTACGGTGGTCTGGGCGTGATGGATCACAAATGGTTTCGCTTAGTGAGGCTGTTACTGCTGTTCGGGTGAGGGTTGAGTGTGGACTTTTGACTGAAGCTTTTATGCATCAAAGAATGCTGTGCACCAAGGTCAGGGAAAAGAAGTGGAAGGATGAACTGCCTGATGATTCTTCCAATGAGTTAAAAGGTGAATGCAGGACTTGGGAGGACTGGGTGGAGGTATTGGTGACTGAAATTTGTTGTCTTTGCATCAATCGCAAATTGGTAGACCGGATGATAGAATTGCCTTGGAATTTAGATGAAGAGAAATATATCCATAAATGCCTTTTAGATTGTGCAATCCATGACCCTTCAACAACAACTGGAAATCTTCTTCTTGTATTTTATCTTCAGGTAATTACCATCTCTAGACTTAGTTATTTTGATTCTTGTTTGAGTTGAAAATTCTATGTTGTGTGCTTTTATTTCTGGTTTCTTACTCTTAAGAAAAGAAATGGTGATTGTCATTACGCATTTAGGTGATGAGCAATGACTAATTGGTGAATTTGAATTGCTGTGCAACTGGGCTGATGGTGTTGACTGTTGATGATAACAAAGCTTATTGTGATATGGTCCTATGGATAATAACAACGTTCCTTTGTTTTTGTTTTTTTTTTTTTTTTTGTGTTTTAATTTCCTTTATTGACTATCAGTTTGGCAATAATTCTTTTTCCATGACAAAATGACATTTTGCTATGGTTGTGACTGACATATACTGCACATGGTCTTATTAATTGTCTAATTGTTATTACTTTGTGCTCAAATTACTGCAAGATGTCTTAACGTTATAGATTTTAAAGTTTTCTTAATGTGATTTTTTTTTTCACATGATTTGTAAATCAAAGTGAATTGTCACAAGTGACATTTTAAGTTTTTCCTATGGGTTATGAAGGGGCAATAGCAATGTTGCATTTTCATATAGATGCCTTTTTATAGAGCTAATCTGCTTCTATGAGTTTGACAAAGTCATGCCTATACTCTTTTCGACATTTAAATCAGATGACTTTACATGCCAGTTTACTTTCTCAGTTGATCTGTTAATTTTATATTGCTTGTAGGTGCTACTCAACGTTAGCTTCTAGACAAATGCCATTGCTTGTTAAACAAATGTTCTGTATTTTATCATTTAAAGATCTCACACATGGGTTACCTGATAACATGTGGTCTTGTATTCTTTCACTGTTCCAGCGCTACCGTTATGCTGAGGCATGCCAAGTTGATCTCAAACTTCAGAGTGTGGAGCAGGAGTTCATTTCAAAGAATTCGGTCAGTGAAGAAGTTTTATCTAGAATGAGATCAGCTAGTAATTGGAGAAAAGGACTTGTTGTAAGTTCTTAAAACTTGTTAGAATTGAGACATGCATCTGTCTGAAAATAACCAAATTCTTTGCTTCAGTTTATCCTACCAAGTACTAAAACTTAAACATGGGAAGGTTGATGTCTTCATTGGTTTTGTGTCAATTTGCTTTGGTTTTAATCCTTGTCATGTTAAAACAATGGTGAACTAGATTTTATCCAAAAGCACACTTCACAGTTTCTCAAGCACATACTACTTGTAACTTTTTAGTAAATTCTTATACGTAAGAAGTTATATTGTTGCATTGTTGGTCCTGTTAAAAAGATGCCTACCTTGATAGGTTTTATCCTAGTTTATTCTTTTTCTGAGTGATGCAAGTTGGGGGATATTTGCACACACGTGGCACATGCCTGCATTGTATTATAGCAAGTTAGTAACAAATACCATTTGGAAAACAAAATAAGTTACGCATAACTGTCTGAAATTTTTGTGCTTTAACCAGGTTAAATCCATTGAGTTGCTACCACCAGTCCAACAGCAGCAAGCAAAGACTGGAAAATTGCTGCCGGAGATTTATAATATTTCTGGTGAACAAGTTAAGATGCCAGCAAAGTCTGATCTTCCCATGGTACAACAGCCAGAATCAAGCAGTTTATTGATTCCCCCATTTGCTGATTCCTCTATTGTTCTGCAGACAAATCATGTAGCTCCATTTAGTTCATCAGTGCTTGAAACTCCAACACGACTCAGTGGATCTATCAGCAAACCTCACATTGAACTTGGTAACCATGGCTCTCCATCAATTTTCCATGAAAGGTTATTCACAAATGCAGGAAAAGGACTGAAGCCGCAAGTTAGCACTCAAAAGAATGTTAAATATGATGGAACCTCAACTCCTGGAATTCCTCGTGTTAGGCCCATGAGTGCCACGCCGTTAAAGGATATCAGCAAAACTTCTGTGGACGTGCTTATTGAAAACCACCTACATTACAGTCAATTTGATAGTGTTTTACCGGAAATGGAACAAAATGGGTTCACCGAGCAATTCCAAAATAAAAGTCCCCATTATTCCCACAAGGTTAAAGCTAACAGAATTACTATGTCTGGTAGCAGTCGTGGCTTTCCCAATGATTCTGCTCAGCTATCTAGTAAAAGAATTCATTCTCATAAATCATATGATGGATCTTGGAATGCTAATTCTGGAGATGATCCTATGGACTTTAGTTCGAGGTAAAATATGAACTCTTTTTACACTTGGCCACTACACCTTATTGCTTATGAAACTGTTCTGCTAAGAGAAGTTTCTCTCTCCCCTTTTTCCTTATTAAGTTGCAATATCCATCCACTCTTATTTTTTGTTTTATTAATCTTTTCCCGACATGTCAGTGCTAGAGAGAAGGATTTCCCTCTCGAGAATGACAATGTGGTTGGCGGACCAAGATGGAGGTCTGATGAATCCAGTGATGAGGAAGAGCATAATCTAGAGAGAGCTGTTGGAGTAGCTTCTCATACACCTCCAACAAGAGGAATCAGAAGAAGTAGGTTTGCTAGAAGATGAAGATCATGGCTGTCCATTCTGTAAACTATTAATTCCTTTGACCACCTATGATCGGCTCATCAATATAAACGAGTCAGAAGGAAGCAGCACGAGTAAGCAGTGAAACAAAGCCATAATTTTGTTTTTTAGGTTAAGAGGGCTGCACTGCTAAAGCATACAAGTTTCCATGAGAGGTATACAAGCATACCATATACTCTTCTTGCTGTTGTATTGATCAAAGGTGGTTTCTTGCTGTTGGCTACATTTTTGTATGGAGTAATTCAAATCTTGTATCAGTTTTCCCTTTTATGCTATAGTTAACTCACAATCTATATGTTCTTCAACATGCTCAATTACCAATATTTAATATTTATGCGGCTGTGCCTGATTGGCATGATGGTGGCAGTTTCTATTAACATCTATATTCAAAGATTAACTAGATGTACTCCTGTACTAAGAAGTATCATTATCAAAATAGTAGGACCAAGTAATCTACAAAAAAAAAAAAAATAATAGTAATAGAAAAAAATGGACCTTGGCCTATGTTTTCCTATGGAATACTTTAGCCTTGATTAAGGGATAACATTATAAAATGTTTTATTATATTTTGTAAAGTATTATTTAGTTTATGAGATTTGTTTAAAATAATAATTTCGTCTTTACAATTTGAAAGAATCGCTCTTCAGTTCTTAAAATTTTATTCTGTCAAATAAAAGCCTTTTTATTATTTTTTCTTTTAAAAATTTATAAAAAAGTCTAAAATGCCATTTATTTTCAATTAAAATTTTTATTTCATGCCCTCTATCACTCTTAAACTTTCTTATCTCTCTTGCATTAGCTTCTAAAGGAGTTTGATGGACTTTTTACGCTGTGGTCTACAAGACATGCCAAGCTCATATTTGATCCTTAGCTATTTTCATATCAACTATGCTGCCTTGCTGCAAACAAAAAGAAAATATTAATATTTGATAATTAAATGTTGTCATGTTGCTTAAAGAGAATTTATGAGTGTGATTAGCATATTGGGATTTTGATCAGTTCTCATTGATAACTCACAGCCTTGGAACCACTACTTAGATTTTCTGGGGTTTGATTAGCAGTTTCCACAGCAAATTTGATTTGACCCAAAATGATGATTCGTTTGTGTCTCTTGTTTGTTAGGTTTTTTACCTTTGTAATTTAGGAGCATCAAGAATAGGCATTTTCAGTTTTGCAACTCTTTCTTCCTCATAATAGTGTAGTCCAATTGTGGCCTCATATTGGCCAAACCCTCCACAATCTTCATTCAATGTGTCATCAAATCAAAACCCATCTCCAGTTCTACACCACCACTAGCAACAAATGGAACTAGTTTCTCAACGACTCAAATTTGTCTCTGTTACTATGGGTCCTTTTCATAGACTCTTTACCAATGCAAGAGAGAGATAAGAAAGTTTAAGAGTGATAGAATGTGGGTCCTCTTCAAATTTCGGCGATCTTTGTTGATCGGAGATGCCGATCTTGGCAGAGAAGTACGCGGATGATGATTGTTTGGCTGATTTTGTTCTATTTGCTGGTTTTGAGTTTGGTAAAATTTGGTACATTTGGTAAATTTAGTTGCTTGATTTTTGTTCTTCATATTACAGATTTTAATTTGTTGTTGTATTTTTATTTATTTGGTAGATTTTAATTTGTTAATGAAGAAGATGGGGAAATGGTATTTTAATATATATATATATATATATATTTAAATATTTTTTACTTATAATTGATGAAAATATTGACGGAAGGTTGATTTAGTGTAATTAAATAAAAAATTAGGAATTAAAGAATAATTTTGTTAAATTATAATGACGAAATCATTATTTTAGGCAAATTTCATATATTAAATATTACTTTACCCTATTTTATATTTTGTTTTAGTATTTGAAGGGCGATTGGAAGTTGTATGGTGTTAATAATTTAGTTTTAGTTTAATGATAAAAAAATCCGAATCTTTTTTTTTTCATTGAAGGGAGGCTAAAAACCTAAAATAATTACAAATGGCACATTCTTGGTATAAAAACTCCTATACTATCTTCCATTAACAGATCACAAATATTGGTAGGAAGCTTAGATAAAACATGATAACCCAAAGACACATCAAATGCCAAATTAGCAAGATGGTCGGCACAACGATTTTCTTCCTTGTAAACATGTAAAATCTGTAATTCCCACTCTCAATGCATCATTTTCTTAATATCATGGATCAGCGCCAAATTCCTCAAGTTGAGATTCCTATCCTTGGTTAAATTTTTCACAACACTAGCATTGTCACATTCCAAAACAACTCTTTTATACCCCTTATTCCAAGCTAAACGGAGACCATGCCAAACTCCCCAAAGCTCAGCTGCTATGACCGAACACACACCAATGTTCACCAAAAAACCAGTTTTCCATCTTCCATTAGAACATCGAAGAAGACCCTCAGCTGCTGCTCTACCCGAAGAACCTCTCATTGCACCATCAGTGTTCAATTTAACCCAATCATTACTTGGAGGTTTCCACCAGATCAGCCTATCTTCTTTGTAATTAATATAAACCATTTTACCATTCATAATCTTTAAACATTCACCAAAACACTTTGCACGAGCTATGATTGAACCACACAGATTTTGATTAGGCTTATAATCCTCATAAAAAATCCTTTCATTTCTATTTTTCCAAAGCACCCAGCAAGCAGTTCCAAACACAAGAGTCCACCCCGCCTCATGCTCAATATTCAGCATATTTTGAATATTACTGGTAATCCACTGATGGAGAGAACCAGAGAAGAACCGATTCCAAAGAGAGGGAGGAACCAATTTTACCCAGACTCTTTCCGCATCAACGCAATCCCGAAGCACATGAATAATAGTCTCAAAATCCAGATGGCAAATATCACAACTACTCGTTGAAGCCATATGACGCCTAGCCCTCTCCTCATTTGTTAACAATCTTCCATGCATGCACAGCCATAAAAACGTCTTAATGCAATCTGGGTCTGACCACTTCCAAATTAATTTCCACCAAGACTCCCCATGATGCCAGCTTTGCTCATTCAAATTCATAAAGGCAGATTTAACAGTAAATCTACCCGACGGCAAGAACCTCCAAAAAATCGCATCATCATCATCACTGCAACTCGGCGGTTTAATGGAAGCCACATGAGTAAGAATTCCATAAAGGAGTAAATGATTAAATTTCTCCCAGTCCCACTCACCATAACAATTCACATAATGATTAACCTTACACAATCGCTCCTCCAACGGAATATCATTAACAGCTAATTGGATAAGAGGAATATCTAAATCAGTCTAGTAATCTATCCAAAATAGAGCTTTATCACCCTTCCCAAGAGTCCAGCCAATTCCCCCTTGAAGTTTATTCCATACCCGCACAATATTCTTCCAAAGAACCGAGCTAGAAAGCGAAGCAGACACCAAATTATTCACAAGATCTTTGTGATATTTCAGCTTCATAACTTGAACCCACAGTTCATTAGGATTGGCAATCAGCCCCCATGCTAGCTTCATTATCATGGCATCATTAAAATTTTTACACTTACGTAAGCCAAGCCCACCACAAACTTTAGGCTGACAAATTTTATCCCACGAAACCAGATTAACCTTCCTTTG
>CATKHJ010119541.1:0-10563 GCA_949750685.1 Vernicia montana | reverse complement strand
TGTTTGTGTTGATTAGGAGCAAAGGAGTCCTAAGGTGAGTACATGATAGTCAATATGCTATGGGCGTCACTTCATTGTATAACCATACATTCTTTGAATCCTTTGGATTACATGATTGAAATTCTTGTTTCATTGATGTCTATTCATGAAACCTATGTGTTGAAACTCTTAATTGAGACCTTCAGTCTATTGATCATTAATATATATATATATTCGTGAACCTAATACGTTCAATTATCTATTGAGACCATTAGTCTATTACTTAATAATATGATGATAGCACATTGAAACTCTTACTCATTCATGAGTACCATTGTTATTGAATTCTTATTTCTATCAATTGTAAAATGATATATGATACCTAAGCAGAAATCCCCATCTGATGTGGGGTATACATCAGTCATGTGCACATGGTAAAGAAGGCCTGACGAATAGGGATAGTGTATCCGCCCTAGCTAGGAAGGGGGTCCTAGCCGGGAAACCTAATCAGTTTTCCGCTTAATTGATTATGATGAGAGTGTGAAGCTTATAGCCAACACTCGATCTACCTGTGAATGAGAACATACCGTTCTCGAATATATTGATTTTTGCTAAATTATAATAAAATGAATTGTGATAAATTGCTTATGCATCGAATTTTATTCATTTCTTCCATGAATGAATCCCATTGTGATATCTTTGATTACCTAATTGTCTATATTGCTAAAATCCTTGAAGCTTTTCTAATTGCATATTCTCTATTGTACCTAGTCAGCATATCATATTGAACTGTTATGTATTCACTGAGATTTTATATCTCACCCCATAGTTGTTTATTTTTTTTATAGGTGCTAGAGAAGTTGCGACAATGTATAACTCAAGCATCATCTCCTTGCTTGGGAATTACATTGTCCATAGATAGTTTTGTTATTTTGATTGTATCATAATGATTATGTATCTCCAAGAGTCAAGTCTAGAGTTCCATAGTCATTTTGATAAAGAGACATTTAGATCGTTATCTTGTATATTCATTTTGAGATATAATATTGGATAAATTATCATATGTCCTATGATGTGAAAATTATTGTAAATCATTTTATGAATGATGGCATACATTATGTATGGATGATTTGGAATGGATAGTAATGTGTTTGGGGTTCTGATCTGGGAATCGTATATGCATGATTGGTTATAGTATAGTATTGGGTTCTACGGGTTTTCGGTGGCCTTACGCCTGCCCATGCCCTAGGACCGTCGGGCTCGTAAGCCAGGTCGTGACAATTACGCTGGTATTTAACTCTACCCAGAGGGTCAATCACTTCTTTTGAATCCTTTTTAAGAGCATTTATATTAAGGTTCATTACTAATGTTCCACCTAAGAAGTGCACTAGCGATCTTAAAGCATGCAAGCAGAGGGAAGATGAAACACTTAGAAATTATTTAGAGAGGTTCGATAATGAAGCTACTCATATTGAGAATCTCAATGTTGAGACGACTACTGAAGCTTTATAGGCTGGAACTCGGTTAGGTAAGCTTATTGACAAGATGCATACATGTAAACCTGACACCTTTTTAGAACTTATGGCAATAGCAAGAAAGTGTGTTGATTTGGAAGAAGGAAGGAGACATCTTCGAAAGATGGAATCAGACCTCAAGAACTTGAAGCGAAAAGATTCAAACAAAAAGTGAATAAAGTCTAGAGAGCCGAGTCAGCATAGAAAAAGAGAATCGGGATGGACGCATTTGACTGAATCTCATTCTCGAATTCTAATATGGATAAAGGAGAGTAATAAAGGCATTTGTTGGCCAAGAAAGATGGATCTAGCAACATAATCTACATGAGACAAGAGTAAGTATTATCGGTTTCAAGAGGATCATGACCATGATATAGAAAATTGCAGGTAGTTGAAGATATAAATTGAGAGATTGATAGAAAATTACACATTAAGGCATTTTGTCAAGAAAAATGAAGAAAGGGACACCAAACCAAGGGAGGAACCATGAGATAAAAGGCAGGCCATTGAGAAGGGAAAAAAATGGGATCCAGCTAGTGTAGTCAATGTCATCTTTGGAGGAGATCCTTCACTTGCATTCAATCGCAATAGAGGTCAACATGAGGTAATGACTATTTGTAATGGTACAGGAAGTTCATGTCTTAAGATTCAATTTGGCTCAGAAGATATGGTAGACATAAGGGAATATCGTAATGATGTTATAGTCATCCAAGGCTACATTATTGATTATCTTGTCAGACGGATCCTGATAGATAATGGGAGTGTAGTTAATCTTATTACTTTGACAGCTTTAAAGAGCATGAAAGGATCGATACTTAAGCTAAAACTGGTGACAATACCTCTGGATGGGTTGGGAGTAAACAGATTAAACCTAAAGGAACGATGGAATTGATAATTGAGTTGAGTGACAACCGAACCGGATCTGTAAAAATTCAGAAGACTTTGTTTAGTGTTGTTGATTTGTATTTTGCTTCTAATGCTATTTTGGGCAGGCCATATCTTTGTAATGCAAATGCTATCATTAGTGTGAGTCATTTAGTGATGAAGTTACCAATTTCAGGAGGGGTTGTCACAATTAAAGGAGATAAGAAAATGGCTAAAGAATGTTATGCACTAGCTGCATCTGGAAGTCAAGAATCTTTACCTATTGAAGAGATCATCGATTATGATGTGGGTGAGCGTAGACAAAACAAAATTGAGCCTGTGGATGATTTGATGAATCTTAAGTTGGATAATCAGAAGACAGTCAAGATCGGGGCAAAATTAGAAGATGATATTCAACTGCAGATAATGTCTCTTCATTCGCCACCAAAGCATATGAAATCGACGAGATAGATCCATCTGTAATGGTACATGAGTTGAATGTAGACCCTTCAATCAAACCAGTTCAATAGAAGAAGCGAAGATTTGCACCAGATAGACAGGAAGCAATAGCCTAAGAGGTGAAAAATTTGTTGTAAATAGGATTCATCAGTGATGTTCATTATCTTGAATGGTTAGCAAATGTGGTATTGGTTAAGAAGCCTAATGGGAAGTATCGCATGTGTGTTGATTTTACAGATTTAAATAAAACATGTCCTAAAAACTGTTATCATTTGCCAAATATTGATCATATGGTAGATGCAACAGTCTACTATGAAATGTATAATTTCATAGTTGCAACTCAGGGATACCACCAGATTTCCATGAAGCAATCCGATGAGGCTAAGATATCATTTATCATAATTGGTAGGACCTATTGTTATACCAAGATGTCATTCGGCTTAAAAAATGTGGGAGCCACTTATCAATGACTAGTGAATATGATGTTTAAAGATCAAATTGGTAGAAATGTAGCTGTGTATGTAGATGATATCATTGTCAAAAGTGTGAAGCCGGACGATCTTGTTAAAGATTTGGAAGAAGTTTTCTCTGTGTTGAACAGTTACAATATGAAGTTGAATCCTAATAAATATGCATTCGGGGTTCGGGCTAAGAAGTTTTTGGGCTTCATGGTGTCATAGTAAGGAATTGAGGCTAATTCTGTAACGATTCAAGCCATACTTAATATGAAACCACCCAAGACTATAACGGAGGTGTAAAAGCTGAATGGGCGAGTGATAGTGGGAGGCCTCGCCCAAGCACCGATCCGATCCGCTAAAGGAAATCAAAATGCTTATTTGGATTAAGTCTCATAAAGAAGCCCTCGGGCTCATTTTTTTATTTAGATTTGAAAATTGCATTTTGAGGAGTCGCCACCTTAATTTATTTTGGGAAAAGTTAAGGAAAAACCCAATTTGACTCCAATTTTACCTCAAAGGAAAAGTTCACTAGCCTCAAAACCAAAAATGATTTGGGGACTAGGTTCTTAGTTTATCTTAACAAAATAAGTTTGGCAATTAGTATAAAAGTAACTTAAAATAGATTTTATGAATAAGTTATGATGCATAACCAGTTTTATTAATGCAATACCATTCATTCCATGGAATAAAACATAAAAGAAAGTAGAAGAAAAGGAAGCGAAGTAGGTGATGGGAGAGAAGTTGATTTATTTTATTTGGATTCGATGCTTGATCCAAGCATGTTGTGTATCCTTTTTAATGGGAATAAGAACTCACGTAGTTCTTCCTTCTTGCGAAGGGGTTAGTTTAGCCTAGCCATATATCATGTTTCGATTGATTGATTTTGAAAAGGTTGGATTAATTAATTAACCAAATTGATTACTAAGTTGAATTAATTAATATTAATTAACTAACAATCTTGGTGAGTTAATTTAATTAATTAATTAAAAAAAGAATCCCAATGAAGGAAATAGAAAAAAAAATAAATTGAAATGGGATAGGGATAGAGAGTTACCTTGCGCTTTCATGGCTTAGAGACATAGGGCAGATGAAGCGGACGACCGGATTTAAGATCCACCTTGAAATGAGCCTCAGACGGTGGTGGAACAAACCTTGGATAGTGGGACGAAACCTATTTAGGAATACTTTGCAAAGCAAGAAGCAATGCAAAGCAAAAGAAAATAAAATAAAAATGAAAACTTTAAGACTTTGGGGCTCGTTCCTTAGTGGACCAAGCGAAGGGATTGTTGATGTAATGGCTTTTCAAGCTCACCTAAAAGTTAGAAAATAATGAGTGGGAGGACCCCTATATATACGGTGAAGGTTGGGGAGTGAATTAGAGAAGTTCAGATGTGGGATAAACGAAAAAAAGAGTTAGGAATTGGATTCTCACTGTGGTAGCCGCGGAAACTTGTGCGACAGTTTCACGAAAGCCTGTGCGAAACTGCACAGGTCTATGCGACATCTAGCCTTAGCGGTTTGTTTTTGCTCATTTCTTGTCTGTTTTTAGTGATTCCAATTGCATTATGCTTTGTATTCAATTCCGAATGATTTGATGATGGTTTAGAGGCCAAAAGGATGGATCCCAACTCTTGGAGATCCGTTTTCTAATTTCTAAGGTTTTGGCAATTTTTGGCGACTCGATTTCCAAAGGTTTGTTTATCGAGTTTAGGTGCTTCTAGGGTTTATTTGCATGCTTGAAGGTGCAAAGATAAAGGTTCACATTTTCCCCCTCATCAAAATTATCTTTCTGGTAGGCGATTTTGATGAATGTAAACTTGTGAAAAATTAAATTGGCAAAAGAGATGGTCCCGTTCTATATTTCATTAGAATTGATCTGTCTGGTAGGCAATTATGAAGATCTTTAAATGGTCTTGTCTGATAGATGATTAGATAGATTGGTCCTTTCTGGTAGGATGATTTGGCTTTGGTCCTTTATGGTAGGATGATTTGGCTTTAGTCATTTTTTATACGATGATTTTGAAAGGGGTATCCTTTCTGGTAGGAAGAGATGTCGTTTCTGGTAGGAAGAGGTGTCCTTTTTGATAAGAAAAGGTGTCCTTACTGGTGAGAAGTGGTGTCTTTTTTGATAGGAAGATTTTAAAGGGGGTGTCCTTTCTGGTAGGAATAGGTGTCATTTCTAATAGGAAGAGGTGTCCTTTCTAGTAGAAAGATTTTGAATGGTTTTGATAGGAGAAATGGTTTCGATCTGTTTTGGGATTAGAA
Source organism: Vernicia montana (assembly GCA_949750685.1). Classification (NCBI taxonomy): domain Eukaryota; kingdom Viridiplantae; phylum Streptophyta; class Magnoliopsida; order Malpighiales; family Euphorbiaceae; genus Vernicia; species Vernicia montana. The sequence continues at coordinate 5,024 of CATKHJ010119541.1, read as the reverse complement.
TTGTCTTATCTGGTAAGTGATTCTGATGATAGTGAACTTGGGAAAAAAGGATGGTAAAAGGAACTAAAGTGATGTTTAGACATGCTTGGGGGAAGGATATGATTGATTTCAAAAGGAAGACGAAAAAAGAAACCAGCTTGATGTCTAGGTCAATGTTGGGCCCTTTTTGGATGAGGGAAACAATTGACTTGAAGATAAAGGAAGATGGGAAAAGGAAACAACTTGATGTCTAGATGAGTATTTAGACATTTTCTGGGTGATAAGTGGGGTTGATTTCAAGATAAAAGAGGATGGAAAAAAGGAACCACATGGATGTCTAGGTGACCATTTTCTAGACATTTATAGGTGAAATTGATGGAAGAGGCGGAGAAAAGGAACCATATGGATGTCTAAGTAACTATTTTCAAGACATTTATGGGTGGAATTGATGGAAGAAGAGGAAAAAGAAACCACACATAGATGTCTAAGTAACCATTTTCTAGACATTTATGGGTGGAATTAATTGATATTTTTGGTAGGCGAAGAGAGTGATCGGTAAAAATGATGGTCCTTTATGGTAGGAATCAGAAAAAATGATGGTCCTTTCTAGTAAAAGTTGAAAAAAGTGATGGTCCTTTCTTGTAGGAGTCGAAAAAAGTGATGGTCCTTTCTGGTAGGAAATCAAAAAAGTGATGGTCATTTTTGGTAGGAAACGGAAAAAATGATGGTCCTTTCTGGTAGGAGTCAGAAAAAAATGATGGCCCTTTCTGGTAGGAATCGGCAAAAGAGATGGTCCTGATATATTTGTGAGAACTCGAATGATTGGGATAAAAGAAATGCCCCGGTACCTTTGGAGATCGTGAATGATTAGGATAAATGAGATTTTGAGAAAATCTTTGAATGAATTTGGGAAAAATGAAAGTCTTGACTTATGGCGAGTCAGCTCGAGAGAGAGAATTTTGAATGTATTTTTTTAAAAAGAGAGCCTCGATCTATGGAAAGTCGACTTGAGCGATTAATGAGATGATTTTTTGGATAAAAGAAAGGATCCCAGTAAATTTTTGGGAGATTTAAAAATGATGCAAAGAAAATAGTCCTAAGGGATTTGAATGATTTGAGGGAAATGATCTTAGTCAACTTTGGGACTTGAAATTGAGGATCCCAATCTTGATTCGGGAATTTTGAATGACTTCTGTACAATTGACGATCCTAGTTTTTTTCTTTTTTAAATTTGAATGATGTGTATGTATTTATAAACTAGATACCTTGAACCGGTGAAGGGTCAACTATGGCATGAGAGCATTTGGTCTTTTGAAATGAAGCTGCCCCCACTTTGAAATGATATAGGATGGTGGCTTAGTTGTTTTGTTTGGATAGACTAGCTTGGAGATGGTGGGGTTATACTCGATCTGGGTCCGGTATGAAGTTCATTTCGGAAGGCTTGGTTAGGTTTGGCCCTGAAGGAGGTCATTTGGAAGGCTTGGTCAGGTTTTTCCTTAGAAGAGGTCATTTGGAAGACTAGGTTAGGTTTGGACTTGGAGGAGGTCATTTGGAAGGCTAGGTCAGGTTTGGACTTGGAGGAGGTCATTCTAGAAGGCTAGTCAGGTTTGGACTTAGAGATGGTCATTCTGGATGGCTAGGTCAGGTTTGGCCTTTGAGGAGGCCATTCTGGGAGGCTAGGCCAGGTTTGGACTTGGAGGTGGTCATTTTAGAAGGCTAGGTTAGGTTTTGTCCTTGGAGGAGGTCATTTTGGAGGGTTAGGTCATGTTTGGACTTGGAGATGGTTCAAGTCATACTCAGTATAGGTTGGGTATGAAGTTTGGTTGATAAAATTTGAGGGATATGATTGGTTTGTTTCTCAAAAGATGATAGGTTGAAATTTTTGAAAGGTTTTGAGGAGGTTGTATGATTTTGCTATTGGAGCATGATTTATGGAGAAGATAAGCGGAGCTAATCATATTGTCTGAGATTTAAAGAGACTCTTGGGAGTGATGGGACTCTTGGGGTAATGCTTTGAGATTGACACAAAGGATAGAGGTGATGTTTTGTCAAATAGACTGAAAATAATGCTTAAGAGATGAGATGGGTTGTCTGATTTGAATGACAACTGGGAAGGTGTGCCCCTTAATGATAAGGCCATCTGAATGATGGTGACTCTCCTCGACAAAAGGTAAAGGGCTACCCAGCTATTCTAGCTAAGAAGTGATGACCCGAGGAATAAAGGATGATGACTTTTGAAGACATGCCCCCAATTTGGGATAAGGGCAACTTGGTTTTACATGTTGTTGACTTAGGAAAGATGAAACAATGATGACAAACTCAATGACAGATTATTTGAATGGGGCAAAACATATTATTTGCTCTAGTGTACTTGAGTTTTTGACATTTGGACGGGGACAAGACAAATTATCTTTTATTTTGAAAGAAATGATAAATGACACAACTTGACATTGGAATCCAATTTGAATAAAAGAACCCTCTTTTCTTTTATTTATTATTTTTTATTTTAGCTCTAATTTCTGCTTGAGCCACCCTTTCGGGTTTTAAACTCGATGAGCTTTCTCTAACTTATGCCTAAGCCGCCTTTTCAAGTTTTCCACTTAACGAGCTTTTTATTTTTATTTTTTAATGATATTGAATCAATGAAATTTTGCATTTGAACAAGAAAATGTCATTCCACCATGACTTAAGCCATTGCTTTTTTTATTAGGGGCCCTAACCTTCCCCTAGACCAATCCTTTGATTCCTTAGTCTAACGAGAGTCCTCTTCAGGATTACTTTAAAATTTTTGTCTCTTATTGAGGTGCTATGTTTGGTTACCCAAAGTGCAATGGGTGAGGGCATTGGATTACCTTTTGCTTTGACCGCTCCATCTGTTTGGAAGTTGGTGAATAGGTGATGTTTTTTATAAGAAACCCATCATTTGATCATCTTTAATTGTCTCTCATTTTGGGAGCAGTTGTTGATGTGAAAATGAGAACACCTCAAGTTTTGATTCCTTCTAATCATGGTGAAATGCAAATGATTGCCAAAAATTCATTGATTCTTTAACTATTTTTTATTTATTTTTTATTCAAAATGGATTTAGAAGAAGAAGACATGCGAATGAGAAAGAAGAAACAGGAATGAAAAATTCAAACTTTCATTATGAAAGCAAAAATACCATCCTACATGGTTACAGTAAAATTAAAGGATAGACTGGGAAGGATTGATTACAGACTCAAAAATAAAAACAAAAGAACTCTGACTCGGCAGACTCTGATTCTAACTCGGACTCAAACTCGAACTTAAACTTGGACTTTGTGGTTGGGATTTGGATTTGGACTTAATTTCAAATAAGTAAGACTAGTTGGGCTTCAACTTCTCCATGTCATGTTGTTTGGGCTTTGGTTGGTGAGATGAGGTAAGGTAGGGGTCTAGGCATGTTGGGCTTAAAGGCAATGTGTTGGATTTTGAAGGTTTTGGGTATGCTGGGCCAAGGATGTTGGATAGGGGGTAGGATGAAAGCAAGGTTTTTGGTATTCAGGGCCTAAGGGATCTAGGTTTTTGGATAAGGATGAGGGGTGCAGATGGATTTTATGGTTAGGTAATGGTGTTTAGGTTAGAGGCTAGGGTAGTGGTGTTTAAGGTTAAAGGCTAGCATTATTTTGTTTAAGGTTTATAGTTGAAGGTGCTTAGGATAGAGGTGAATGTTTGGAATTGACACTTTTTTGGTTCAAGGTACCATCTAGACTTCAAATGAATGCATGTTTTTTGTACATTATGGATGCATGATTGTAATACCCTAACCTTATGAACAAATGACTGCACGATGAAATTGATTCCATGATTATGTGATTAAATTAATGCTATTGTATGATATGTTTAATTGTTGAATTAATGATTCAATTCAACAAGTATGTGTATATGAGAATGAGTAAATGAGAATGGTGAATGCATATAGATGAAATATGTCATTGTGACTAAAAAGAAAAGTTTAGTGCCATAACTGTGAAAATGAAAAGTTTTGTGCCAAAAATATAATTATAAGAAGTTAATTAATTATATTTGTGGCATGATTCTTTGAACTTGGTCAAAAGATGTCTTGGTTCAAAGTAAATAGTTATAAGTTGGAGGACTTAATTGGAGAATAGCCAATTGGAAGATAACAAAAGCTAATCTTCATCTTCTTCTTCATTTGTATTTTCCATAGCAAGAACACATATTCTCTCAAAGCTTTTTCTCTCAAAATTTCTTCTTATCTACTTCATTTCTCCATTGATTTTGTAAGAGGTTCCATCAAAGTTGAAGATCAAGAGGTAAAGATCAAAAATCTTGAATTTTTTTCATTTTCTATGGTGATTTTAGTTTTTGATTTAAATTCTTTTCTTGTCTTTGATGATGATCAAAAAGGGGTTTTTGAGGAAATGAGTTTATGTTGATTTAATGCATCTTAATGATGAATGATCATGATTTAGGGTTATGAGAATGTAAGTAGATGGATTTTCAAAAAGGTTTGATCTTCAATGTTTAAATGGATTTTTTTTTTTCATTTCAAGTTTGATTGAAAAATGGATTTGATCAAGGATAGATTTTGATGATTTAATTGAAGATTCCTTGATTGAATGTAAGAAAATGAGTTTTTCCTTGTAAAGGTTCATAAAAGATGATGAATTTGGCTTTGATTGCATTTGATTGTTCTTCACTTGGTGAATTTTCTTGGTTTTCTCAGAATTCTGTTCTGTATAAGGGATACGGGCAGCTATACGCCCGTACATCTGGGAGTACTGTAAGCTACTGCCAGAATTCCTTATGATATGGGCAGGAATTACGGGCGTACAGCTGGGCGTATATTTGCTACTTGCTACTGCCATAATCCCTTATGATAGGGCAGGAACTACGGGCGTACATCCGGGCGTACTATAAGCTACTGCCTGCCTTCCTTATGATACGGGCAGAGGGTACGGGCGTATCCTCTGGGCGTATCCAGCATATTTTTCAGAAATGCTTTTTATTCTATCTTAATCAAATGTATGGCTTTGCATATGATCAAAGTAGATTATAAT
>CATKHJ010119518.1:0-21511 GCA_949750685.1 Vernicia montana | reverse complement strand
AAAAGGTTGGTTGATTTGGGTGTGCGTGGCCGTAAATTGGAACCGCACGAGTCACTACGTGTTGTTCGTGAACTGAATTAATCATCTTCTTTAGGCCAAAAGAAAGATAAAAAAAGATCACATCACTCGTTTTGGACGTAGGCTTCTGTATCGTTTTGGCGCACAATCTTCTTTATGACGAGTTAATTAATGTCTTATCAATTTATACAAACTAGATTTTGTTCATATATCTTTTATTTAATTTGTTATATATATTTGTAAAAATGTTTTAATATATATAGTTTATTATTATTATTAAATTCAAATGTTATTTTATGATAATTTTAAATATTAGTATAAATTTATCCGTATATAAATTTTAATTAAAAAATATATAAATATAATAATTTAAAATAAAAAATTAATGAAGTGATTTCATATAAATTTAATTTAATTGATTTCCTAATGGAAGATATTTCTCAATATCATTTAAAAGAAATCCCAATATATTTTCAACATCATTAAGAAAAAATAGTTAGGTAAATGAAAAATAATGACTTACCTAGGTCTAAGGATAATAATAATTTATACTACATTTTTCTTTTGAAATAAATAATTTATACTACATAAAAACTATTCTAAATTCATTAATTATAATAATTAGTTTTGAGCCTGTATAAGCCTGTATTTTGATTATGTGGATTAGATTATATTTTTTAAATATTTTATTATATATATAAATTATTATTATTATTATAAAATTTAAATATTATTTTTTGATAATTTTTAATATTAATATAAAAAATTATAAGAATCAAGTTTATTATATATAAATCAGATAAAATAATAATAAAAATTATTATATATATCAATATATATACATAAATTTTAATTGAAACTTACATAAAAATAATTGATGGAATGATTTTATATATAAACTTAAATGTTTTGAGAGAATTTTTTGTCACAACAATCTATATACATTTAAGTTTATCTAATCATAAATTAGGGTGATTCAAACCACACCCTAACTGTGACTAAGTCATATTTGATTGTTGTATAAATGTAAATTATGTAATTTATATAATTTATTTATTTATTTTTTGTAATCTTATGTAACAGAATCTTTGCTTCCCTCCATAAAAATCTTTGCTTTTCTTCGTAAACAAACAGAAACAACAATAGGCTTCTATGGCAAACATTTGGTTCTTCACTCTTCTCCTCCTTTCAACTCTTTCTGCAACCACTGCCAAACAAGCTTACATTATTCATATGAATCACAACTCCAAGCCTGACATATATTCCACTCACCATGAATGGTATCAATCTGTGATCACCTCCACCTCCACCGCCGATTCCCTTCTCTACACCTACACCACCGTATTTCATGGTTTCGCTGCCTATCTCCACCCTGAAGAAGCTGAATCCCTTAAAAATCATCCAAACGTCCTTAATGTGTTTGAAGATAAAATCTATAAACTCCAAACCACTCGCACTCCAAGTTTTCTTGGTCTTGATTCCAACTTTGTAATAATTGATGATGGACGTGAATTTCGACAAATCGAAAAAGCTTCTCAAGATATTATTATCGGAGTTTTAGATACCGGCATATGGCCGGAGTCAGAAAGCTTCAAGGACAAAGGATTACCAGAAATTCCAAAGAGATGGAAAGGGAAATGCCAATCTACTCGAGATTTCAACAAAGCCAGCTGCAACAGAAAATTAATTGGAGCTTATTACTTCGCAGAAGGATACAAGAAAGAAGCAAAAGCAAAAGGAGCAAAGGATATTCTGTCACCGCGGGATTACGAAGGTCATGGAACGCATACTGCAAGTATAGCTGCTGGATCTCCGGTTGCAAACGCAAGTATGTTTGGTCTTGCTAAAGGCACAGCCCGTGGAATTGCAGTTAACGCCCGTGTGGCAAGTTATAAAGTTTGTTTCAGTATAGGCTGTCATGGAATTGATATTATCGCCGGAATGGAGAGGGCTGTTAACGATGGTGTTGATTTGCTATCATTTTCTCTCGGATTAGAGAGTTTGGATCCGATTCCATATTATAGGGATCCGATTGCCATTGCTTCATTTATGGCAACCCAACAAGGAGTTTTCGTTTCTTGTTCAGCTGGTAATAAAGGACCTAAAAAATCCTCTGTAGCAAATATGGGTCCATGGATTTTGACAGTCGGTGCCGGAAGTATAGATCGAGATTTTAGAGCTTATGCTTCACTTGGTAATAAACAGGTGATCGCCGGTGTGTCTCTTTTTAGAGGAAAAAGATTGGGAAGTAAGCCAGTTGGATTGGTGTATATGTATCAAAAAGGTAAAAATAGCAGTTTCTGTATGCCTGGTACTCTAAAACCAGAGCTGGTGCGAGGCAAAGTGGTAATTTGTGATGCTGGGTATATTAGAGGTGCAAAGAAAGGTATGGTGGTGCGTCAGGCCGGAGGGGTTGGGATTATACTGGTGTATATAGAAACTGTGAAGGAGACGGCGGTGGACAATGACTTGGTGCCATCGATGGCGGTTGGGAAGAAAGAGGGTGATTTGATTAAGAAGTATGTGAGGAGAAGCCGTAATCCTACGGTGGTACTTGGATTTCGTGGGACTGTGGTGAATGTAAAGCCGTCGCCGATGGTGGCTTCTTTCAGTTCGAGAGGGCCAAATCGGGTGACACCGCAGATATTGAAGCCGGATATTATAGCTCCGGGAGTTAACATCTTGGCTGCTTGGCCAACCGGTGTCAGTCTAACTGACGTGGAGCAGGATAATAGGATCACTAATTTCGGAATTATATCAGGTACATAGCTGTATTATATGATTACTTTATTAAAAATTAAAATAAATTTATTTTGTTTTATTTTAAAAAAAATAATTTTTTTATAAAAAATTATAATTATTTTATATTTTTTCATAAATTAAAATATTTTTTCATAATTTTTTTAGTTGTAAAAAAATTTTTAATTTTACGAAAATATGATTTATTTTGTATAAAACAATAATTTTACTAAAAAGAAAAATAATTTTATAATTAAGAAAAAAATGACTCTCTTATTAAAAATCACAATTTTTTTTATATTTTTTCATAAATTAAATTATTTTTTCGTAATTATTCTTAATTACGAAAAAAGTTTTAATTTTATGAAAAATATGACTTATTTTGTGCAAAATAATAACTTTATGAAAAAATTACTAAATTAATGAAAAAGAAAAATAATTTCGTAATTACGAAAAAAAATAGTTTTCTTATGAAAAAAAATCATAATTTTTTTATATTTTTTCGTAATTCTTTTTAGTTGCGAAAAAAATTTTAATTTTACGAAAATATGACTTATTTTATCCAAAATAATAACTTTTACGAAATTTTTTTTAAATTAACGAAAAATAAAAATAATTTCTAAATTATGAAAAAAATAACTCTCTTATAAAAAATCACAATATTTTTATATTTTTTCGTAAATTAAATTATTTAAAGTATTGCACTTTATTTTAAAACAAAATAACTTAAAAATTTGCCTAAACAGATAAATTTGTGTGTATGCTCTCCTTAATATAATAATTTTAAAACAGATAGGAAAAATTTATTTATGGATCTGACCTGTGTTTGAAAATATTAAATTTTTTAAAGTTGGATTTGCGCTCGCATTTTTCTTCACAAATTAAGGTCTGCAATGGATTATAGAATAAGTCTATTAATGTGCTAATTATAAAGTTTTATGGTGGTGTTTTTATTTTTTTGGTCAGGCACATCCATGGCATGCCCACATGCAAGTGGAGTTGCTGCATTACTGAAAGCAGCACATCCAAATTGGAGTTTAAGTGCAATTAAATCAGCAATGATGACCACTGCCTACACCAGGGATAACACTGGCTCTATTATACGAGATTCTGTAACTGGTGCATCTACAAACCCATGGGCTTATGGGTCGGGTCATATGGATCCAAGAAAAGCCTTCTCTCCGGGCCTTATTTATGATATCTCCCTGAAAGACTACGTAAAATTTTTGTGTTCGTTAAATTACCCTCTTGAAATAGTTCAAGTAATTGCCATGAACTCTCATATCACTTGTTCAACAAAATTTAGAGATGTTGGTGATCTCAATTATCCATCATTCTCAGTCTTATTCGGAAAAAATAAGACAGTTGTTCAATACACTCGTGAATTGACAAATGTAGGTGTTGCTCAATGTTCTTATAATGTGCAAGTGGTTGCACCGTCTACGGTGACAATAACTGTGAAACCGAGGACGTTGGTTTTCAAAAAGGTAGGAGAAAAGCATAGTTATACAGTAACATTTATGGCCAATAAAAATTGTAATATCCCAGCTGGTGGAGCTGCATTTGGTTCAATTACCTGGACAAATGTTATACACAGAGTTTCCAGCCCAGTTGCCTTTATGTGGTCATAAACTGGTTTTCACAAGCTGTGACTCCAAAAAGAGAAGCAGAAATAAGAGAGTTTTGGTAGCATTTGTGATTGTATGCTTGTAAAATTAAGTAATGGAATTGCATAATGCTTTACCTGCTCTAGATAAACTTTTCTTAATTCTTTCATTAGACCACTTTATAAATACACAGAAATTTAAAATTTTTTTTTTTTTTTTTTTAATTAACTTATGAACCTAATCCTAATTAAGCATCATCCCTAATAATAATACTCATTAGTAAGTTTTTCTCTGAAATGATTAAGAATAAATAAAAATTATGAACAAGTGTAATTCAACAGTGTCGTTGTAGTATAGTGGTGAGTATTCCCGCCTGTCACGCGGGTGACCCGGGTTCGATCCCCGGCAACGGCGTTTAGTATTTTATTATTTTAAGAATTTTCAACCTTTAATTAAAATTGATATGGATTCTAAAAAAATTAGATTTATCAAATTTTAGAAGGATGTATTAAAATTTTTAAAGACATTTATAGACTTTTTTTAAGTGAGTGATTTTTGCAGACTTCATGTATTTTTAATAACTTCTATGGAATTTATAAAGTTATACATGACTTTTAAAAATTTTATTTTAATTTTTTTTTTTAAATATTGATAGATTTTTATAGATATTAATAGATTTTCATTGATTTATAATCTCTATTTTATTATATAGTATTATAGTTTATTAAGTAAGATTGTTAAATAATTAATTAATAAGATTATTTTTTTTTTTTAGCTACAAAGGAAGGTGACTCAGAAAAATATAAGAACACTCAACTGTCATTAACTTCCATCTGCACGGGGACTCTCCTTAGCCAGCTCACACTCACTTTGTCACTTTGCAAAATAGATAAAATCTCATTAGGAGAATCATTCTAAATATTCACCCTTCGAGCATAACTCGAAGGCATAGATGTTAGAAAATTTACTATTTGATTGCATTATCTAAATATGTGCTTATATATCACATTATAATAATTCTTATTTTTATGTTATTTTAACTTCTTAATATCACATAAAATATTATTGATATTAAAAAGTCAAATAACAAAAATTAAGATATGAGATTTGTAATGAAACAAACATTTTATTGCAATTATAAAAAAATAAAGTCATATTAATAATTATAAAAAAAACAAACATACTACATATAATTAATCAATTAAATAATTAATTTAAAATTTTAATGTGATAATTCTATATATTTTTTATGTATATAAATTACATATTCTATTAAAAGAAGAAAAAAAATAGAACATTTTAAACTTTTTAAAATTTCTGTTTATATTTAAATTATTCATAAATGTTAATTTAATTAATAATTGTAGAATTATATGTCATTATCTCTTATTTCAATTTGTTACAATAGCCTCATCTTTGTATTAGATAGCAGTAGAGGTAGTAATATTTTTTGTTGTTATCTAGTTGTAGTCTTTATCTTTTATTCTTTCTTATCTTTGTAACTAATAGATTAGTATAGGCAGCTAGCAAGTATTGTATATATATCACATCTGTTTGTATTATTTGACAGATATAAAAATAGAGATTATTCTCTTTCTCATTTTGGTCATGGTATTAGAGCACAAGATCTGGTACCTGTGATATTATAAGGGCTATTATGGCTGAAACTATAAACACCACTGCTTCTGTTACAGCTACTGATGCTACATCTGCAAGCAAGGAAAAGGAGCTAGTTTATAATACTAATGGTGATCTGTTCTTCCTTCAGAGTTCTGATCATTCAGGGATGGTGCTTGTGACAGCACCATTGACATAAAATAATTATCTTACTTGGAGCAGGTCCATGAAGATTTCTTTGGGTGCAAAATTAAAACTTGGTTTCATTGATGGGAGAATTACCATGCCAAAAGAAGAAGGGAGTGCTGAGTTTGAACTCTGGGCCAGAGTTAATTATATGGTTACATCTTAGATTCTTAATTCAATTTCGAAGGACATTGTGGATGGTTTCCTATATACCACCACAGCTAAGGAATTATGGGATGAAATTGCAGAGAGGTTTGGAGAAAGCAATGGTCCATTACTTTATCAAATTCAAAGAGATATTTCCTCTATCTCGCAAGAAAATGACTCGGTGGCAAAATATTATACTCGACTCAAGCGCTTATGGGATGAGTTTAATTGTCTCATGCCATTACCGCCTTGCACATGTGGTGCAGCGAAAACTATGGTTGACCTTTATTCAATGAATAAACTGATGCAGTTCCTTATGGGACTAAATGATTGTTATGAAAATACCAGAAATCAAATACTGGTTATGGATCCGTTGCCTACTATGAATCGAGCATACTCAATGCTTCTTAGAGTTGAAAAACAAAGAGAAGTCCATATAAACTTCAATAAGAATGTTGATGCAACGGTTTTACTAGCAAAGGTATAGGGCAATTTCAAGAAGGAAGCTGCAAGAAAGAATAATGCTAAAAAAAGAGATAAAGAGAAACAAATTTGTGAGCATTGTGGCATGAAGGGACACACAAAGGATGCTCGTTTTAAATTGCATGGATTTCTAGAATGGTACAAGGAGTTAAAGGAACAACAAAAGAAGGGAGGAGGAAAGGCTTTGGCTAACATGGTTGATTCACCTCTTGATTGTGTCTTTGAAGATGGATCTAATGGGAACGTAGAGAAACAACCTGACAAAGCAAGTCTAGTGCAGCAGGAAGTTATGAGAATCATGAAGGGAAATAGAGGACTTGAAAAGCAATTTTGCTAATTTTGCCCACTTTGCAGGTAGGTGTTCTATCTCTGAATATGCCTTGATTTTAGCTTTAAATACTATTGATTTGTTAGAATCTGGAACTTGGATAGTAGACACCGGTGCCACTAATCATATGTATGGAACAAAAACCTTATTTGAAAACTTAAAACTTCCAAAGAAACTTGCACCAATATATTTAAGAGTATCTCATAACTTATACCTGAAAGATGCTTTATATATTCCTAGCTTCAAGTTTAATTTGATTTTAGTTCATAACCTAGCCAAATCTGCTCAAATTAAATTCATTTTTACACCTGACAAATGCATTTCACAGGACCTGCAGATCGACAAGATCCTGACAATAGGAAAATCCTTAGGAAGATTATATGTTCTAGATGCTTCTTTTTTTGCAAAATCTGATTGTAATAATGCTAATATTAGTAGAATGTCTTTGAATTATAATGAAAAGGTTTTGTCCTGTAATAGAATTTCTAATACCAATGAAAGAAGTTCCCTTTCGAAAATTTTTCTTTGGCACAATAGATTTGGACATTTTCATGTAGAAGTTATAAAACACATCAAAATTTTCCATGATCAAGATTTCAAAAAAATTTCAAATTGTGAAGTTTGTCCAAAGTCTAAATAGCAAAGACTTCCCTTTTCTATCAGCAATTCCACTACTTCCCAACCAACCCTTCCAACTTTTTCACCTAGATCTTTGGGGTCCTTACAAACAAACTTCAATCGAAGGAGCTAGATATGTTTTTACCATTGTTGATGATAATACAAGGGCTACTTGGACATTTCTCATGATACATAAGACTCAAACCACTTCCATTTTCAATTAGTTCATTAATCTAATTCACACAACATGAGAAAACCATTAAAATGATTAGAAGTGATAATGGTACTGAGTTCACCAGTCAAGAATTTCAGAACCTTATTACTAGCAAGGGTATTATACATCAAAAAAGTTGTCCTTATACACCACAACAAAACGGTTTAGTAGAAAGAAAGCATAAACATTTGTTGCAAGTTGCAAGGGCCCTCATGTTTCAATCTAACCTACCAAAGAGATTATGGGGTAGTTCAATTCTCATGGCTACTCATATCATTAATAGAATACCTTCCCAAATTCTGAAATGGAAAACTCCTTATGAACTTCTTCACTCAAAACCACCCAACTACAAAGACATGATAACTTTTGGATGTCTGTGCTATATGACAAACACCTTACCAAAGAAAGATAAATTTGAGGAACGTGCTTATAAATGTGTTTTTATTGGATACAATGTAGGAAAAAAAGCTTTTAAGGTTTATGATTTCGAAAATCATAAAATACACATCTCAAGAGATGTAAAATTTTATGAAAATATTTTTCCTTACAAAAAGGATTTAATTGATTCTCAAGAAAATGAAATTGATGTTTTGCCTTTACCTATTCTTGAAGAAAATGAGTCTCAAATTCAAAATAATTCCAGTCAAACTCATCAGATTTCTAAAAATATTAGTGATACAGTTTCAGGTTTTGAAAATGTTTCTCATAATCATTTTGAAGTTGAGCAAACTGAAAGTCTTGCTACTAATACAAACGAGAATTTGCAAAATGTGAAAAGAAGCACTAGGATAAAATCTAAGCCTTTTTGGCACAATGATTATGTGACTAACATTGTTGTTAAGTCTATGAACAGGATTAATGGTCAATTGCAGGTTCAATCATCTTCTCCATATACCCCTCCAACTTTTCCTTTTGTTCAATCACCAAATTTAACTGAATCATATGTTTCTTTTTTGGCAAATGTGTCTAATATCCAAGAGCCAGTTTCGTACAAACAAACCAATATTGATGCTAATTGGATCAAGGCAATGGATTTAGAGATAAAGGCATTAGAAGATAATGGCACATGGAGTTTGACTTCTCTACCAGAAGGAAAGAAGGCAATAGGCTCAAAATGGGTTTTTAAGTTAAAGTTGAAACCAGATGGGACTGTAGAAAGACACAAGGCCCGTTTAGTAGCCAAAGGATTTCACCAATTAGAAGGGGTTGATTACTTTGAAAGTTTTTCACCTGTTGCAAAAATAGTTACTGTGAGAATTTTTCTTGCCATATCAACTTCGAAATCCTGGCCTATATACCAACTGGATGTAAATAATGCTTTCTTGCATGGTACATTGAATGAAGATGTATATATGTTGCCACCTGAAGGTTACACAAAGGCAAAGAAAGGGGAAGTTTGTAAGCTACAAGAATCCATATATGGATTAAAACAAGCGTCGAGACAATGGAACAATGAGTTTTCTGAGAGGATAAAGGCTATTGGCTTCAATCAATCTACATATGATAATTGTTTATTCATTAAACAGACTGACATATCATTTACTGCATTATTAATCTATGTAGATGATATTCTTTTAACAGGAACCTTAGAGAAAGAGATGATTAAAGTTAAAGAATATCTTGATAAGCAATTCACCATTAAAGATCTTGGTCAAGCTAAGTATTTCCTTAGTTTGGAGATAGCAAGAGGTTCATTAGGTACTGTTATTAACCAAAGAAAATACTCGCTAGACATTATTTGAGATGCAGGTGTTACTGGAGCAAAACCTACAACTACACCTTTACCCAAAGGTCAGAAGTTAGAAGCCAACAAGGGCACGTTACTTGATGAGCCAGAAAAATATAGAAGATTGATTGGGAGACTTATATATTTGAACATCAGCAGACCTGATATTAGCTATCCAGTTCAACAGCTAAGTCAGTTTGTTAATTCACCTTATGATTCACATTGGAAGGCTGCACTACATTTATTGAGGTACTTAAAAGGTTGTCCTTCGAAAGGATTGCTTTATCCAAGTGAAAACAAGCTTCAATTACAAGCTTTTAGTGATGCAGATTGGGCATCATGCACTGAAACAAGAAAGTCTCTTACAGGATTCTATATCTATCTGGGTTCAGCACTTATTTCTTGGAAAACGAAGAAGCAGACAACAATTTCTAGATCTTCAGCTGAAGCTGAATACAGAAGTCTTGCAGCTACAGTGTGTGAGCTTCAATGGATATCTTACATCTTGAAGGAATTTCAGATTAAAATTCAAACTCCCATTCCTCTTTGGTGTGACAATAAAGCTGCGATATATATTACTAAAAATCTAGTATTTCATGAGAGGACTAAACATCTAGATATTGATTGTCATGTTGTCAGGAACCAGTTCAAACAAGGTCTTATCTTACCTCAGCATGTATCTTCTCAGGAACAGATAGCTAATATGTTCACAAAATCTCTTTTTGCTCCTTAATTTAATAAACTGGTTTCCAAGTTGGGTTTGTTTGATATCCACCAAACTCCAACTTGAGGAAGGGGTGTAGAATTTCTTGAATAAAATGTTTAAAAAAAAAAAAAACAAATGTTAAAGGGTCAAACATGGTTGGCACAATTCGGTGCCAACCATGAGAAAATTAAAGGTTACAGCTTGCATAATGCAAGCTGTAACTTGGTTGATAAGGATTTGGGGAGCTTATATATAAAAGCTCCTTCCCTCCTTCATTTGATATAAAATACACACCTTTAAATTTACTAATCCCCTCCATTTTGAGATTTGTGTGAAGGTGGAGTTTGAGTAAAATCCCAAAATGAGGAAGAGAAAAAGAAAGATATTTTTTTGTTTTTCTCTTTAATATTTATTTGAGTTTGTTGTGAGAGAAAAATATTTATGAGTTAAAATACCCATAATAATTCCTTTTGTTATTGTATTTTGGTAATCCTTCTCTTTTATTACAATAAGTTTTGGTTACAATTTGTTACTTGTTGTTTGGTATTTTGTATAAGAGATTAAGGATATTAGATGTATTGGGTTTTGGAATTGTGAGATTATTTTTTCTCTCTATTGTATCACCTTTTGAGTTCATTAGTGAATTTTGATCTCCTTTACCCGTGGACCTAAGCTTATGCCGAACCACGTTAAAAATTGTGTTCTCTTTGTTTGTTATTATTTTATTGTCCAATTCTATATACATCTCCAAATAAATATTTAACCGTGTCATGTGTCAAAATTCCCAACAAGTGGTATTAGAGCATATGGTTTATGTTTGTCCCAAGTGATTGCTCGTTTGTGAAACTCTCACGTGGCTTTCTATAGTGGAGTTGGTGTTGCTTGTAGTTTATTCCGCTGCAGATGGTTTGAGCATTTGGTGGACTACCATGGTTTTTTGTTCCGGGATGAAAAGTCAATGGTTGATATTTTTTAGGGTCATGGTGATAACAAAATTTGTTATAGAGAAAATTGAAGCTGCAATATGCTTTTGTTGGAAAGGGAGTTTGCATAAAAAAAATTAAACTTTTGTGTTTTGTGGAGAAGGACAATGAGTTTGTTAATTTTAAATTATGGTGAAATTTTGTTTGATGTGGAGTTTGTTCGAGGTGGAGTTATTGTATTTTTTTTTTAACATTTGGTGGAGATTTGTTGAATAAAATATTTAAAAAAAAAAAAAAACAAATGTTAAAGGGTCAAACATGGTTGGCACAATTCGGTGCCAACCATGAGAAAATTAAAGGTTACAGCTTGCATAATGCAAGCTGGAACTTGGTTGGTAAGGATTTGGGGAGCATATATATAAAAGCTCATTCCCTCCTTCATTTGATATAAAATACACACCTTTAAATTTACTAATCCCCTCCATTTTAAAATTTGTGTGAATGTGGAGTTTGAGTAAAATTCCAAAATGAGGAAGAGAAAAAGAAAGATATTTTTGTGTTTTTCTCTTCAATATTTGTTTAGGTTTGTTGTGAGAGAAAAATATTTATGAGTTAAAATACCAATAGTAATTCATTTTGTTATTGTATTTTGGTAATCCTTCTCTTTTGTTATATTAAGTTTTAGTCACAATTTGTTACTTGTTGTTTGGTATTTTGTATAAGAGATTAAGGATATTGGATGTATTAGGTTTTGGAATTGTGAGATTATTTTTTCTCTCTGTTGTACCACATTTTGAGTTCATTAGTGAATTTTGATCTCCTTTACCCGTGGACGTAGACTTACGCCGAACCACGTTAAAAATTGTGTTCTCTTTGTTTGTTATTATTTTGTTGTCCAATTCTATATACATCTCCAAATAAATATTTAACCGTGTCATGTGTCAAAATTCCCAACAGAATTATATGTCATTATCTCTCTTATCTCAGTTTGTTATAACAGCCTTATCTTTGTATTAGATAGCAGTAGAAGCAGTAATATTTTCTGTTGTTATCTAGTTGTAGTCTTTATCTTTTATTCTTTCTTTTCTTTGTAACTAATAGATTAGTATATGCAGCTAGCAAGTATTGTATATATATATCACATCTGTTTGTATTATTTGACAGATATAAAAATAGAGATTATTCTCTTTCTCATTTTGGTCAATAATTAATTGTATTTAGGCACCCACTCATTAATATATTCTTATTAATTATGGGTTTATATGTTGTGTGTTACTTTTTTTTTTTCTTTTTTGAATGTTGTGAAATATTTTATTTTATTTTTTTATGTGTTTTAAAAAAAAAATCGGCTAAAATCTTGAGGGGAAGTAAAAAAGAATTGTGGAGATTTTTATTCATACCATACATAAAAAGTCAGTAAAAGTATACAAAAATCTATTATTTATAAAAGTTAATAACTTTTTGAATACTTGTTTATTTTTATAGACTTTATAAATATTGTAATTGAATACCGCATGATTTTTATAGACTTTTTTAAAGTTTTTAAAAATCATTATTGAATACCTCTTTACTTTTGTGAAATCTTTAAAACTTATTATTTAATATCTCTTGACTTTTTAAATTCTTAAAAGTCTTTAATTCTCCTGATCCAATACACCCATCTTAACTACTATTTTTTTTTTAAAAAATAAAAAAACAATGTAAGTGCTTAGTAATTTATAAACTATAGTCATTGGATTTCTCAAGAATTTTACTTTTGTCATAAAAAAATTTTCAATGTAAAAAATAAAAAAAATAAAAATTCGAATCAATATAGAAAAATAAGTGTATGAATTTAATAGCCAAAATATGATTGATTTAATGAATCAAAAATATATATATATGATTGATTGAGACCGCAAAATGAATTTTTCTTTTTACTAATTAAGCAGGGTAACATGTATACAAATAAAAATTTAGACAAGTTGAAAAGAAAAAAAAAAAAAAAAAAAAAAAGCATATGTTTTGTTGAGTAGTTCTACGGGGCTATAGTATTTTTTTTTGTAGAGCCTTAATTATCTCATCTAATCTAATAACACTAACGTCTCTCACTAAAATTTCATGGATTGGTATAAGATTATTTCCCATAAAATGACACCATATAGGTGGGAAAGTTGAAGCAATATGAACTCAAATCACCTCAATTTTCAATTTAAAACAAAAAAGAATTTCTCAAGTGGCAAATGATTATCCATTAAGTAGAAGAGAACGAACTTAAATTA
This sequence comes from Vernicia montana, assembly GCA_949750685.1. NCBI lineage: Eukaryota > Viridiplantae > Streptophyta > Magnoliopsida > Malpighiales > Euphorbiaceae > Vernicia > Vernicia montana. Next base: position 7,938 of record CATKHJ010119518.1, on the reverse strand, counting down.
AAAAGGTGAAATATGATGGCCCTACCCTTGCAAGGACGAATACAACTCAACTCAACCTTAGTCTCAAAATTAATTGGCATCGACTTTATGAGATATTCTAAAAAAATAAAACTTTCATCAAAGAGAATCAAATGAAAGGTTTTCATAAAAATTATCATAGAAAGGCCTCAAACAAGAGTCATCCTGTTTATAACTGCAACATATCCAATGACTAACAGCATAGGGGCAAAGGAAATTTCCACAAATCTTAAAGATAATATTACATCACCATGTTGCAAATCAATTGAAAATGAGAACTATTAGAACTTGAGTCTCTCATTATGTGATCTAACTGTCATATCATGTGAGCATACAAACTCTAGGGCATCAATTAAAAATTGCAGGTAAGTTTGAATAAGGAAAATGGTCACCATGGCAATAGTTACAAACAATACAGAGCACTAGGGAGTTTTCATTAAACCGCCACGGAAACCATGCATGACAAGAAGCACATGCTATCGCCTCATGACCCGATGGCGTTCCCGTTTTCGGAAACGCTCTAGCATGAACTCATCTGTCGCAGCTTCTCTACGAGTTGCATCAGTGTTATTTTCAGCCGGTTTAGGTCCAGCACCATCATCTTGTGAACTTCTGTCCTTGTACAACTCGGGATGTTCTGCAAGTTTCTGACTATTGTCAAGAAATGCGAATAGAGTGGAAAGAAAAAGGAAAAATAATGCTGGAAGAGCATCAAAGAGAGCACTAGCAATTTGACCATAAAGAACTTTTTGTCACTTGAATTATAAGCCTAGGCAAGTCCAGACTAACCAGACCTTCATTTTGATTTTTGGAAAATGATAAAGTAAAATAAAGAATTAAATCTACTCATGTAATTAAGGGGCAGGATGAAAGCAACTGTAAGCAACCTCTTCGAAGTTTCTCAGCATAATCCCTGCCACGTTGGAAATAATCTGCACTATAACTTGATGGGATGCTAAGTTCTGATTTAGCCCGGCCCATTAGCCGTTTCTCCTGTAGAAGTTTTTTGGCAGCCTCTGTTTCTTCAATATTTCTCAGCTTGTATCTGCAACCATGAAAATAATTACTCTGCAGTCCATAAAAACCAAAAGGTGACTCCAAACCAAAAGGTGACTCCAAAATCTTTCTTACAACATCGTGATACACATAAATAATGTTCCAACAGAAGTGCTGCATAACTAGCCAGTTGAAAATCAGCCTTGAAGGCAAATGGCTTTCTACTTTCTATCAGTAAACCAAGCATAACTTGGTTCCAACTACATTGGTGCAAATACAGACAAGCAACAATACAAATCACAAGTCATCACCCAAATATAAAAAGGAAAGAAAAAAGGCATACTCAATGGGCAGCTGAACCTCTGCAATCCCAGTAGTCCACTGAGTAGAGCTTTCTTCTGAGTTTCTCTTTTTCACCTGAGAGGACAAAATAATAAGTTGAAGGAAAACAATTGCAGGAAATAATACTCACGTAAAAAGAAAAATTATAGTATAATGTCTGCAGTAACAGCAATCTTTCATCCAACAACAGGAAATTGAATATTTAAGGAAACAAAGAGAAATGGAATAGAAAGTTTGGTCAGTATAAATTGCATAAAATATGCAATGATCAACTAGATAGAGTCAAGCATTTAGTTTTGAATTAGAAACCAAAAATACTTTTGACTTAGTTATATTGAAATGTCATTCTACTAACACTACGTTGCTCGAGCTGAGGTACTAGTATCCAATATACATATACCCATGTTCAGCATTGGTATTTTCAGTAACATATGTGATGGACATGATTGAACCTCATAGCTTACTTTAAGATGCTCAGGAATTTTGTATAATTCATCTTCGGCACGCTTTAAGTCATTTTCAATTTGATTTGCTGCATCAACGTTCTTGCCTCTTTTCTTTGCCAATTCCTGCTCAACATACTTCAACCTGTAAGATAACCACAACATCAATTGGAATCAGCAAACACAAAAAACAGTATATATTAATTGAAAATGTTGAATTGGTTACATGTTGGGATCTTCAACCATAACAGCAGTTTCTTGTGCGAAAGTATCTTGAAGAACAAGCTCCTCCTTCTCGCCATCTCCGTCGTTCTTTTCGGTTACTTTCTTGGTCACTAAATTCCCACTTTGTACCGATAGAATTGCAGGGATTCCTGATTTCCTTTCTCTCTGTTTCTGCAGGAATTTCACTTCCTCTAATGCTAATCTACAATCCTCATTGGCATCAATCCCCAAAATGCAAAAACCAAAACCCTAATTTATAATTGTAACTTTCAAATTTTATAATTACCTCCTCTCCTCTTCGTCATCTGATGCGTTGTTTTTACTGTTCTGGTCGTCTTCTTCCTCTATGCTTCTCTTCCTGAAATTCTTCCTTTTTAGCATCATAAAAGTTTCAGTGCGACTCGAGAATTCACCCGCTCCGTTTCGTTAGCATAGACTGGAAGAGAAAACCCTCGCCGAAAACGCAGCGTTTTTATTCTATTTTGCCAATATGTATATCCAAAGCTCTCCAGTATTTAGTCTAACTTATAATCCGTTTGTTTGGCTGTAAATAACGGAAAATATTTTTTTAAAAAAAAAAATTTTTTAAAAAAATTTTTTTAAAATTTTTTTTTCTAAAAACTAAATTTCTGTTATTTAGTTATAATATTAAAAGTTATTTCAAAACTATTAAAAATTTCAATTTATAAAACTATAAATATATTTAAATTTATAATAATTTCTTAATTTTAAAGTTTTATTATTAAACATGAGAAAAAATACATAAAAATAATAAATTTGGTAATTGCTGACAGCGATTGGTATTGGTCATCAATAGTCGTCGGTAGTGAATATCGGTGATCAGCGGATTAATAAATTTATATTTACATATTTTTCTTTCATTATAATAAATTTGTCAAAATCTGAAAAATGACTTCCCGTTTTAAAAAGAGGAAGTCATTTTCCTTAAAAAAAATTTAGTTTTTCATTAATCAGGAAAATATTTTTCATTGATTAATTTTCTAAAACGTTTCAAATATCAAAAAATGTGAAAAATATTTTCCGCGAAACAAACAGAACCTAAAGATGAACATAAATCTTCGGCAAAAAAAAAAAAAAATGAACATAAATGAAATACTAAAAAGTAGGAATTTTATAAAATTAATATAGAATTAATTGCAAATTAATTTGATTCTAAATTTCAATTATCTTCAATCAAACTATATTAACAACTACAAAAAAAAAATAAAAAAAAATTCAGTTATCTTATAGAAAATTAGAGAAAATTATTGTGATACTATACAGTATAAAAGTAATTAATTATAAAAATTTCAACAATAAAAAAATTATTACTTTTTATTCATATGAAGAAATAAAGAAAATTAGAACTATGGTTATATATAAAAAGAGATTCAATAGCTAGTTACACATTTCACCTATATATAATTATTTATTAAAAAGCAAAAATTAATAATATATATATAATACAACACTCTTAAAAAAAAAAAAAAATACAATACTCATGCATAAAATCTAAATCAAGTATTAAAACATAATAAAAATTGATAAAGAGTAGAAAAAACAAATTATTATAACTACTTAGATAACTTAAAGACCTAAATATGTTTATCAAAATTTTAAATATACAATATTATTTATCATTGACATACTCTTTGTAAGTGCACCTTAATATTTGGCCTGAAATTTCAAAACTTATGAAAATATATAAATTATTAAAAAAAAAAATAAGAGCTTATAATCTCAAAAGCAAAATTGGCAAATATATAGAATTATATGTAAAGAAAAAAAAGGGAAGAAGAAAAAGAAAAAATATTAAATTATATCCTTATATTCTATTAATTAACTAAATAAACATTGTACGCCGATATAATGCCTAATAATAAGTATATATAAGATTTAAATAATAGACTCTTATTTGAATTCTCCTTACTCGGTGTTACAGAAAAAATAGAAAAAATATTTCTAACATTTCATATAGTAATAATTGTATATGATACTTATTCACTCTACTAAAATCTATTAATGTATGTTAGTATAATTAATAGATAAGTTCTAAATTAATTTAAAATTGAAATTTAGAGAGATAATTAATTCAATTTATTCTAAGAGTCTCACATTGAACATTTGCAAAAAATTGAGACTCCAAATGGAGTATTTCTCCTATATGGTTCTAGCAAATTTATCTTTTATAAAATCTTATAGTAAATCCTATAGAGATCATGGACCAACAGAGATAGGAGCGAGAAGTGAGGAAAGTTGTCAACTTGCAGATCATGAAGGTCTACTTGTGACTGATCCAAAGCGTCGTCGTACAAGATTGGAGACTAGATAGGGCCTTTTGGATTATATGGACATGATATCTTCAAACCAAACTACTAATGCAGATCCAAAAAACGAATTAGAGGCAGGTTCTAGGCTTCAGACCCACCTAGCCCAATGAGCTATAGCTTGGAATTGTTGGGGTCTAGCCAACATGCGTGCAATTCGTGTTTTGAAGGACTTGGTCCAGGCTTGTAGGTTGTGTATTATTTTTTAAAAGTGAAACATTAGTTTAAAAGAAGAGGATGCAATGGGTTCAAGCCCAATTGGGAGGCCTGAGGGGCTGTATGTTGTGGATTGTGAGGGGCACAACAAGGGATTAGCTCTCCTTTGGAAAGCTAAAGACATGGTATCTATCTTGGGTTCCTCATGTCATTACATAGATGCTGAAGTTACTGTTGATCAGTTGGGCTTTTAGAGTTTTACAGATTATTATGGGCATCCTGACCGGAGTAGAAGAAGAGAATCTTAGGCCCTTTTAAGATCTTTGGCAGAGGAATCTACTTTTTCGCTCTTCCTTGGTGTATTATGGGGGATTTCAACAATTTGCTAGCCTTATTAGAGAAGCAGGGAGGTGCGCCTTATCCATGGTGGTTAATTCATGGGTTTAGAGATGTAATTCGTGATTGTGGTCTGTTTGACTTGGGGCTCTTGGGTTATCAATTTATGTGCGAGAGGTCTAGAGCTATTGACGACTGGATCGAAGAGCATCTTGATAGAGCCTTGGCCTCCAGATTGTGGTTGAATATATTTTGGGAAGCAAAGGTGTGGGCTCTCGAATCTTCCTCTTCTGATCACTTGCCTATTTTTCTTGATCTTAAAAAACTAGTTTTCATTCCTAAGTCTCGCTGATTTAGGTTTGAGAACACATGGCTGAAGGAAAAGGAATGCAGGGGTATAATTGATTGTTGCTCGAAGGAAAATTCTGGTTGTGATTTATTGAGTAAATTGGAGGCTTGTGGTTTAGTATTGGCTAAGTGGGGAGGCAAGATGGTGCAAGATTTTCATGGAAGGCTTGCTTGGTGTAGGGAAAGAATGCAATTGCTGCGTAAAAGGAGAGATCAAAATGGGATTGAGGATTTTAATAGAGTTTGATCCGAGTATTTTGATATTCTGAATCAGCAAGAAACTTATTGGAGGCAACATGCTAAGCAATTCTGGTTGCAAGGTGGTGATTCTAACTCAAGATTTTTTCATAAGAAAAACAAGATTACCTGTTTGCGGGATGACTCGGGTCAATGGCAGTACACACCATGGGCTGCACCCACCATGCCTCTGATGCCACAAACACAACTTTTTGATTCTCAATTTTCTCAAATACTATTTGATGCGATATTACCACCTTTTTACCAGTCGTTTCAGGACTCTGGCTTTTCATCAGGGGCTTATTTCCCAGGATCCAGTTCGATGCCATAACAATTTAGTAGCACAAATTTTTACCATCGTACATATGATCCTGATAGTGTTAGTGATGCTGCACTTACTGATGATCATGGTGATGATGATAATGACGAAGGACAACAAACACAACAGTCGCGTTTCATTCAGATGAACACTGCACGCATAAATACTAGATAACAAATGGGTATCCGTTCAAATATTAGAAGAAATAAGAATTGTGACACTTGAAATTTTATCATAAACATGTGATTACTATTGTTTTAATTATTTTAATTAAATAATTAATCATATTAATAATAAAATTAAATTATTATTCAATATAATTACTAAATATAATATTAATTAAATATAATTATCATATTTAATATAATAAATCAATTACAATATTATAATATATAATAAATAATAGTCTAATTAGAATATTAGAAACTAATTTATTATATATAAATAAGTGTAATATCATACATAATATATTATATTTTAAAATAAAAAACTCAATGAGGAAATTTTAAAAAAATAAATAAAAAAAATTGACTGGCCGCTACTCCCACTAGCGCCCATATGCGGGCCGCTACTGAAACAAGCGACTTGCTCCAACTCTCAACTCCCACTAGAGGCCAGTCCACAGTCAACCACCCGCGTCCAACTCAACAAAAATAAAAACTTAAAATGGAAAATAATTAAAAAAAAAAAACATAAAACAGGAATTGTTTTCAAAAACAACCTTAATGGAGAATTATTTTATAAAAAAAACCAAAATTAGTAAAAACCCCGAATGTGTAGGTGGTTGCAACGTCTACTGTGACAATAATGAAACCGAGGACGTTGGTTTTCAAAGAAGTCGGAGAAAAGCATAGATATAGAGTAACATTTACGACCAATAAAAAGAGTAAACCAGCTAGTGGAGCTGCATTTGGTTCAATTACTTGGACAAATGCTATACACAAAGTTTCCATCCCAGTTGCCTTTATGTGGTCATAAACCGATTTTCACAAGCTGACTCCTAAAAGAGAAGTAGAAATAAGAGAGTTGTGGTTGTATGCTGTAAAATTATGTTAGTTTTTAGAACTTTAGAAAGATAAAAAAAAAAATGGAGAGGAAATAGTTCTACGCATACTTCTTCATTGATAACTTTCTATTTAAATACAAAATACAAAATACAAGGCTGCATAATTTCTGGAAAGTTCAAAAACTACAACTACCTAATCTATTACAGAGTAGTTCCTTAAAACATGGTCATTCATTCATTTACAACTAATAACTTCCATGATTTTAACAAAATTATAGCAAAATGGACACAACTTAGGTGTATCTAGAAAAATCTTATCACATCAACAAATTATGTAATGGAATTGCATAATGCTTTACCTACTCATACAAAATTTTATTCTTTTATTTAGACAACTGGAAATTCATCAATGGACATTAGTAATAAGTTCTAAATTCCTTGCCATAGCATCTCAGAAATATACTTGTGTAACCTAGTTAGAATATTGACTATGGAACTCAACTGGGGGCTGGAGCTGGTGTCAATGCCATTACGCAATGTATCCCAACGAAGTCTCTGTACATCACGGTTATAATGATTATAGCTGAGAATATACCCAGCCGCATTCCGGAATGCTGACACATCTGCATTGTTTAGTATTTGATACCAAGGAGAAGAAGTTATTGATTGGCTTTGGCTACTCTCATTTTCCTTTTCATATACAAGATGGATTCCGACCTTTTTAACCTGAATACTAAGAGGCATTCGTACACTAACAAACACTTGATCTCCATCTTCCAATTGATCCACATGCCTCCAATGGCTTAACCATAGATTATGTCCATGGTCTTCTGGAATTTGATAGAATGTTGGGCTATAATTCCAGGAAAAGTTCTTGCTTTCGTTCTTGATACGAGTGAATGGAGTACAAATAATCTTGTACTGAGAATTCGAGTTTGCAGATTCATCGGATGCATATACAATGCATAAATTCAATCCAACGATCTTTTGCCCTTCAACATGATGCACGTTGAAAGAAAATGAAGACCCTTCATTTTGATATTTGTACTGATGAAGCTGATTCTAACCGAAGTGAGATCGTTCAGAATAGTTCACCTTTAGTTAAGTTTGAATAGAACTTTATGCGACCTGTAAGAAGAAACAAGAGTCAAGTGGGCTAGGCGGGGTGCCTAGCAAAGCCACTCC
>CATKHJ010119477.1:0-14818 GCA_949750685.1 Vernicia montana | reverse complement strand
AATTCATGAATCTTCTTGTAGGAATTATCTTTATTGGTAAGCCAGACTGAAAAAACAAAGAAGAAAAAGTGAACAAAAAAAAAAAACTGATTAAGCAAGAACGAAGTTAGAAGAAGGTGAAAACTCACCCATAATATCCTTAAGGACGAGATGCATAGTCTTTTCTCGTGCATCATTGATGCGAGAAGAAAAGTCAAGCTTCCCCATATCATAAGAACAATTGTCCTTTATAAGGGTCTCCATAGCTATAATTTCTTCAGGAAGCAGGTGCATCGGGATATTAGGGAGACCAAAGAGAGTAGGAACTTGGAGAGCGCCTCTGAAGCCGAAGCCCTCTTCACCTCGGAACTGTTCCTTGATCACCACCGTGGCAAATTTTGTATGCTAGTTATTTACCTTATTAGGTTTATTCACAAACAAATTACGTCCAAGCTTTGAACTAGTGCACCATACTCGCCTATCACCGGAGCGAATGAATTTGAAAAGGCATTGAAACATCCTTGCAGTTGGGCATAGATCCAAGACTTTGCAAATCACCTCGAATTGATGTAGGTCCTGAATCGAGTTCGGTGATAGCATCATTGGATTGATACAAAAATAGTTGAAACATTCCTCTAAAAATGGAAATGGTGGAAATCGCAAACCAACCTCGATTTGATGATAGAAGAAGATGATGTGATCATTATCCTTGGTCATCTCAACAGTATTAGGGATGCTGGAATTGACAAAAATTCTGGCATCTGATTTCAGAAAATCCACAGCAAACCTCTCTTGATCTTCCAAATTCTCAGCAAAACCACTTAAATCTTCTGTCTTCAGAATAGAAGGAATATCTCCCCAAGCATTCTCCAAATCGGTTTTGATGCTTTGGTAAAAGTTCTCATCTTTCTTTGGAGCCATTGCAGTATGATGAAGAAAGAAAATAAGAAGAAGTAAAAACTGAGGAAAACTGAGAGAGCAAGAAAAAGAAAAGAGAGTTCTGGGGGAAATATGAGAATGCAAGAAGTGTTCAAAAAATGAAGAAGAAGGGCTTTTTAAAAGAAACAAAACCCTAGAAAAATGCGCTAATTAATCATTGCAGAGATAAAGCACGACCCTGGGACTGCAAGGCTAGGATTGTTCCACGTGTCTAAAAAAGTGCTTCAGCATTAAATGACTAGATCTTGGGCAAACGCGAAAAGTTATGTTAAAGACTTTCGAAATTCTAAAGTAAAAGTCAAGGCCTCAAAACCGAAGTAAACGATGCATTAAGGCAAAAAGGATCAGATCATTCAGATATTAAAAAGAAATCGAACTATTTCAACCGAAGTTCACAAAATCTTGACTTCGCTGAAACAGGGGGGCCACTGATAAGGGATAAAATATACCGAACTGGGTTATAAAGTAAGTTGGGCCCGGCCCAATCCAATACACTTAAAAGCCCAATAAAGGTGAAAATTTGGCCACCATGGAACGGAGTTCGTTTCCATATAAGAAGCTGAAATCATACTAACAGCCATTCCAAATCCGAACCGGTTAAGAAAATCTATATTCAATTCATGTAAGGACTTATATACTATAAATACCTCAAGAAATCAACCCTCTAAGGTACATTCACATATACACAAACAAGTGCAAATACTCTTATCCTTAATCTTCTCAATTGAATCAATCATCTAACTTGATCGTCGGAGTGGTATTACTAGGCACCCCGCCTAGCCCTCCTGACTTGCTTCTTCTTACATGTCGCACCAGTTTACAATCAAGTTCAAGTAAGGTGGAACTATTCCACTTCGATCGGATTAGCTTCATCAGTGATGTTATTTATTACAATCTTTGATGAAATATGAATTAGAATATAATTAGAATTACTTCTATTTGTATTAGGATTTTTTTTAATTTTTTTAATAGATTTTATCTTTGATTAGGATATATAAAGATAATAAAATAATAATAAACAATCAAATTAAGAATAAGAAAGTTTTTTTTTTTTTTTTTTTTTTTGTCTTTTACATTAAAAATCTTGCGGGTAATTCAAAAGTTTTACTTATTATTATTAAGATATTTTTTATATATAGATATAGATAGATAGATATAAATATAAATATAGATAGATATACACACAAGTTGTGGGCTCACACTATTGTGGATCAATATTTTAAAATTTCATTTATATATGGCTAATATAAATAAAAATATATTCATCTGCAAAATATTCTTACAACAATTTATTATTAAAAAAATTAAGACATTAAAAGTAACAAATAAATATGTCTCACACATATATTAAATCAAGACTAAATTGTACATTGACATAAAAAGTATAATAATAGAAAATAATAAGGATAAAATATCAATTATATAATATTTTTCTATTATGCTAAATTGCAAATGAAAAACAATAGTTGATAGATGTTATTTGTATATGCAATTTTTATTTATCCAACTAAACTTATTTATTATCAAAATTATTTTAAATTTAAATGGTTACATATGAATTTTCTTTTTATAATATATTAACTATGCATATATCTTATTGGTCCTAATGATAATCTTCAATTCCTTATGCTCCAATTTCCATCACATACATTGCATAATTTTCAATTTCTTATGGTCCAATTTCCATCACATACATTGCATAATCCATCGTAATCATGAAAAATAATTTTTTTTTAGCATCCTCCAATTTCTTAAAGTTGATAATATTTAAGAAATTAGACATAAAAAACAGAAAATGAATGTAATTAATATTAGGCAAATAAAAGGGAGTGAATAATAAGCTTGAATATTCAGGCTTCCAGCTTCAATTTATAGAAGAAAGTATCGATGTATTTATTAGCCAATAATAGCATTTTCTTTTCTTTTCTGTTATCTTCTCTTCATGCACAATTTTTATTTTGAACCATCTCTGTCCATCACACAATTTGTCTCCTTCAATATTCAAAACATTTTAATTAATTTTTACTTCAATTAAACTTTCTTATAAGGATTAGAATTAAGAATAATATGGAAGACTAAATTGAAAAAGTAATAAAAACTACTAATTAACAAAATAATTCCTCTCTTTTTCTAGCATAATATTTTTGTTTTGAAACTAATCTAATCCAGTGTTTTAAAAACCAAACTGGTGACAATGATCAAATCGGTTAGATCACCGATTTACAGTTCAACCGGTCAAATTGGTTGAACCAGTGATTCGATTGATTAGATAAAACCTCTTCATTTCTTTCTTTTTTAAAATTTTTTTATCAAGTTCCCATTAATAAAGGTCTGACCGATTAAAACCAACTAAAAATCAGTCAAAATCAGTTAAAGGGTGATTTAACTAAAAATCTGATTTTTTTAGTGAATCGAACCAAATTAGCCAGTGGTTCCCAGTTCAACCGGCTAATCCGGTCTGATTTTTAAAACACTGATCTAATCTAACAAAAATCATCCATGAATATTCAAACATTTGTGTGTAGTCATGTAACTTTATTTTAACAATTCAGATGGAGGACTTCAAATATTCTTTTTGAGAAGGGAATAGAGAATTCAAATCTAAATCTATTGCCCAATCAAAAGATACACTACCACAATACTATACCTGCTGCGAGTGTGACTAAAGATTCTTATCTTCATTAAAATGTAAATTAACAGGGAACTACAATCATAATTTCCAGGACTTCTGCTCTTACAAACTGTTATAACAGAACAGTTCTACCATTACACATTTACCATCTGCAAATACTATGAGGTGGATTGCAGATGATCGGCAACTACAACATTTCTAAGCAAACTTGTATGATATTGTATAATCCTAAACATCATGATCCGAATCTGCACCTTCAAAATTTTGATCAGAAAGGATCAATGATCTAACATAAATATATCTCTGGCTACTTTGTCCAAGATCACTAGCATAACAACCTGAACTTATAGCTCAAAACTTTTAACCTTCAGGATCATTGAGGTATATAGGGCTATCAAGTTCGCCCATACTTGCAGAGACAAAAGATTCAAAGGATTCTACAGTTGAGAGAGAGGAAGCTGTGTCATCAGAATCCGAGACAATCTTGTCATGCAGAATAATATGGTCCTCATCAATCTCAGATGTGTCTGATCCAGATGTTCCTAAAAGAAGTTTATTTATGGCTGACTTCGCAGTTTCAACAAACCATTCATCCTCAGGTAGTGCACTATATAAAATGTTGAGTAAACTTAATTTCCAGCCATAAATAGAGGTAAGAATTAAAATATTCAATAAAAATGAACATCAAGTACCTCTGTGGGTCAATGCCTCTAGCTGAGAAGGTCCTGATTGCTCGAGCAATTATGGCTGATACAATCTGGTGCACATGTCGAGATGGGTAACCCGCAAAACGTGCAATTTCAACAGTGAAGTGCATATCAAGAATTAACTGCAAAAACAAAGTCAATGATCTATCATTATAAAAACACACACAGACAGAGAGAAGCAAAAGGAACTAGGCCATATTCCAGCAATGTGAAAAATGCCCTGAGTTAGGCGTAATATTAAAAGCTTACCTATCAATCACCACATTAAAAAAAAAAAAAAAAAAGGTACAAACTAAGCCCAACCAATTAAGGAAAAAATATGCAGTACATGTATTGCAGAATCTATGCCTATCAATTTTCAGCTCTCCAAAACATAAATTGATTCACTATTTTGTCAAGTTCAATCAAATATATACATGAATTAGGTCCCCCATAACCCAAAAGGAGCTTCATGTGATTAAATAATATATTTCTTCTTGACTGAAATATTTGGTAATTAACTAGCACTTTAAAGTAAGACCTGCAGCCATTTGTCCTCATTTACATAAACATCATCGATTACACCTTTTTCTTTAACAAACACGAGATCATCTACCATGTGGGAGGTTGGTTAGTAATTTTAAGGTTTCCAACTCATTTGCTTCTATTTTTATGAAACCAATATCAAATATCAAGTGGCATTTCAAGATTTTTTTTAATAATAATCCACCTCTTTCTAAATTGCTTACTATATTTTTTTTTTCTTTTTTTTTTTAATTAATTAACTATTTATTTATTTACCATATCAGTATAAAGATAAAACATGTATTGAAAAAGCATCAAGGGGATATACCAAACCAATTCAATTTACAAGACAGTGAATTTACAAAATCCAAAATATTATGTGCATTTAAAAAGTGAAGAAAGAAAGTGTAGAAGTTAGAAGCATCCATTCCTATGCAGCAAAAACAAGCCCTCTACCCCTATATTCATAAAACCAAAAACCTGGTGAGATGGAGAAGAGACAAAATACTCTTCTGATTACAAGCATATATACCCTCCAGGCTAATAACACTTTCTGCATAAAACAACTAAGCTTTAAAAAATGTTTGCATGAAGTTAATTTTACCATCATCTAACTTTCCTCACATAAAATCCAATAAAAGATTACAACTTTCCTCACATAAAAGATTCTAACTTTGTTCCTGCAAGAACGCCATTGGTAAAAGCTTGGAATGTCCATCAAGAAATCTTAGTTACTAATTCCACTAGAGATTGAGATGGACCGGGAGAAGGAAAAGTCTTTTAAGAGCACCCCAGTGGTAAAGGCTTGGAATTTCCACCAAGAAATCTTATTTATGAATTCCACTAGAGATTGAGATGGGTTGAGGGAAGAAGTACTACTGCCGCTGCTGTTAAGCTCATCAAGGATGAAAAGATATATAAGAAAGTTCTAAATTCAAATCAGCAACCACTCCCCATATTACATCCAACTCTATTAGCCTCCCTCTATGTGTTTGCACTTCGTACAACACCTCAAAGAACCTAGAAACCAACTCTAAACTCCCAAGCTAAGCATTTCACACAAAATCCAAACCTCAAACAATTTTATTCTTATCTTCAAAATTCATACAGGAATGCACTAAAGAATTAAATTTTATCAAAACCAACACATGACAGTTTTGGTTCATGAAAAAGAATTAAATTTCCAATTTTTTTTTTTCTGAAAAAAGATGTATAATTTATAACCACCACTTTAGAGGAAAAGAAGTACCTGCTGCAACCCAAGTGGCTTAAGTGGAATTGATTCATCCTCAAAAACACCCCAGAATTCCTGTTCATCAGACAACCACATTACAACAGTCTCTGTTAGTCTAGCAAGCAAAATTTTCTGTATTTTCTCTTTCCCAAGTAACACATCACCAGCAACAGTTGCTAATTGCTGCAGCTTTGCAAATAAAGCCTGCAATAAGAACAAGAGTTCTTTTCATTAATACAAAAGTAAATTATGTCAGACTGCATGGTGACTGAAGGAGAGGAAAGTGATGACATTCAATATCCTCAGCCTTAATGTGTACTTCTTAAAGTATATTTCAAGTAAAATAGAACTCCAAGAAAAATGTTAATACACTACCTGTCAGTGACACAACAAAAATACAATAAATAACAAGAGCCTAAAAGGCACACACACAAAAAAAAAAAAAAAAAAAAAAAAAAAAACAATGGAGACAGTTTAATGGGAAATTTTCCAATTTATAGTAAGAAAAAAAAAAATTACTAATCCAAGGTGTTTGGGAAAATATTTCCCAAAAGGTGGCCAAATTTTACCACCTTAGAGTAAGATGGAAGTAAGTCAACACTCAAAAGTGTCGACTTGCTTATGGGCACACTCACTTTTTCTTTTATTTCTTAAAGAACAAAAACAAAATCTACACTCTCAATGCAGACTTTTGCTGGTTGTCAGGCTTTGACTGACATGGCAGCCCATATAATAATAATAAAAAAATGGGTCAGTCGACAGTAGGATTTCCTTTTAGGATTTCTGAAACTCTAAGCTAAACAAGGCAAAATTACAAGTTTGTCATTGTCTTCTTTCTTTGGCAACCATTCTTCCTTTGGCAAATTTACAAGTTTGCCATCGTCTTCTTTCTTTGTCATCCCACGAGTCAGTGTGCAGCTGTTTTTCAACTGGTGAAGCCTTGGGCTGCCGTCAGTCCCATGCTTAGCCAAACGAAGGCAAAACAGTGGTTGCCTTTGGTGCGAACAGGCCAAGGCCAGCACATCTGCACCTGCGTGCTATGGCCACACTGTGAAGCTCGATCTGAGCATGGCAGCTCCATGTATGCTTGCTTGCCCATATCGAGCTTCACAGTGCAGCCATGCTTGCTTGTCCACATCTGCACTTGCAGCTGTAATGTTTGCCAAAGAAGGAAAATGATGGCAAACTTATAATTTTGCCTTATTTTGTTTAGGATTTCAGAAATCTTAAAAGGAAATTACAAAATTGCCATTAATGAATTGTTTTGGTCTTTTTATTAAAAGGGGCAGATTTGTAAAATGTTGTGTTTTTAGTTTTCTTTTTTTTCAATTTTTATATTATGACACGTGGACGCCACGCAGAAAAAAAAATAATATTTTTTAATTTCTATGTCAGCAATTTTGACAACGTTAGGTAAATTTGCACTAATGTATCAAACGGCATTAAACTCAAGGTACTAAAGTGTCACAAAAAAAAAATCACAATCCCCATTTTACATAAGCATGAAACCACAAGGTATTTTAATGTATTTTCTTCTTTTTCATATCTCAGAAAATTATATGTTTTTTTCTAAATTAATTAAATATAAATTTAAAATTTTCAAAAGATAATTTTTTGCAATAATATATTAAAATTGATTTAATTTAAGGGGAAAGTACAAAAAAAGTACCCTGTGGTTTGACCCTTTTACACTTAAGAGTATGTGAAATTTTTTTTGACAAAGAGGGATATGAGGTTTATTCCGTTTGCAATTAGAGTTTCTGTCACTAACACTATTAGTCAATGCTAATATGGAAAAGTCAATAATGACATGGTGCTGACGTGTCACTTGTAGGCTTCACTTTTTTATCCACGTGGCTATCTTAAAAAAAAACGAAATGGGACCCACAAGTACCACGTCAGCGCCACGTCATCATTGACTTTGCCACATCAACATTGACTAACGTTGTTAAGGCCATGAACCTTAAACTGTTAACGGAACAAATCTCAGACCTCTCTTTGTTAAAAAAAATTCCACAAATCCATAAGTTTAAAAGGGGCAAACCACAGGATACTTTCTTATACTTTCCCCTATAAAAAACAAAGATGTGTCGTTATAATGAATTAAATAATATTAGATATTTTATAATAATTATAATTTAATACAATTATAAAGTACAATTACACAATTAATCAAATGTATTTCATTTTTTTTTTAATTATTTTATTCCTAAAACAAAATATGTGATAATTAATAATTATAACTTTATTAGCTTAATAGTGTTGTATAAGTAATATAATTATTTTATCAACATATTTTAAAAATTAAAATATGAAATTTTGAAGGAAATATTAGAGGGTGATTTTTACTTTTTTTTAGAATAAAAAAATTAAAAACAATAATAATTTCTCTTAATATGTACCAGGCATTGTTGCTTAACCAAAAGTAATTGCATTGACTAATGCTCATATCCATGATAAGGCACCAACAACGCATCTGCAACCACAATATATTAGAAAGCAACCACCATGCAGAACATGATTTCATTTCATTGTCTCAAGGTTGTTTTCTCTAATTTCATATTGTATTATTCTATTAATTTTATAATTGGATGATTGTATTATATTTATATTAATTTTATACTTATATTTATAATTACTAAAAAAATTACAAATTCTAATACTAAAATTCATATAATTTATTTAATAAATTATATGTAACTTTATTTATTTCATAATTATATATTAAGAGAAATTAGTATTTGTTTTAATTTTTTTATTCGCAAAGAAAGTAAAAATAACCAATGAATATTTTCTTCAAAATTTCATATTTTAATTTTTGAATTATATTGATAAAATAATTATATTGCTCATACATCATTTTTAAGTCAATAAAATTATAATTATTAATTATCAAATATTTTATTTTAGGAATAAAATATTTTTTTAAAAAAATACATTTGATTAATCATGTAATTATACTTTATAATTGCATTAAATTATAATTATTAGAAAATATCTAATACTATTTAATTCATTATAATGACAAATCTTAGATTTGTATATTCCAAAGAAAATTATATGTGTTTCCAAATTAACTAAATATAATTTTAAGATTTTCAAAATATATTTTTATAATAACATATTAAAATTGATATAATTTAATTAAATATATAATTATTTTATGCATACAAAAGTATAGCTAACAAAATTATTTATATAACATATTATAATACAATTAAGGGAAAATATGCAAATTTGAGCCTATTATTTACCCTATAAAACACATCGTCCTTTTATATTTTTTAAGGTACAAAAATAACCTTGACGTTACGAAAATGGGTCATCGCGCTCTTCTATCCATTAACTATTGGTTTTCTCTCTCTCTCTCTCTTTGTGTATATATAGCCCCTCATCCAAATTAAATATTAACTTAATTAATTTTTTTACTCACTTATTAATACTTTAATTATCCTTAAATTACTTATAACATATTTTCTTCAAATAATTTTTATTAAATAAAATTTCAATTTGAAATAATTAGATTTTAAATTTTTCACTTTTCATGTAAGTAAAAAATTAATTAATTAATTAACTTAAAACATAATTTATATTAATTAGTTTTAGGTCACATTTGTGCGTTTTTTATATTTTTTATTTAATTATATTTTTTTAAAATATTTTAACATACGATAAAAATTATTTTAAAATATTTTAACACATTCACACTTATATATAAATATATATATATATATATAACACTATCATATTTTGTATTAAAAAATATTGTAATTGAATATGACTTACACATTTAACAAATTTTCTCTCTTTATTTTTTTTAGCAAATTTTAAAAAAATATTCAATTTGTTAAAAAATATAATTAACTAAGTTAATAATTAATTTGAGCTAGGGGTGCAAACGAATAGTGGAGAGAGAGAGACATGGGCTAGTGTGTCAACCAGGCCTGAGAGCCCACATAAGTCAATACTGAGAGTGTCGACTTTATTTTTTTTTTAAAAAAAATTACCTCTCTTAACACAGTACAAAATGATCATGCTTTCAGTTATAGCACTACAAATGAAGTGCCTCTAGTCCGTCCACACAGGTACCTTCCAACCGAGCTCTCATTGAGTTCTTAGGTAACTTCTTGAATACACTTTTGGATTGCCCAAAGTTGTTCTAACCTTCTACAAGTTTACTTGAGATGGTTTAGCCGTTTAGGGTTGTGTTTGAAGACTAAGTGTTTGGTGCAAATTTTTGTTAACATGCAAAGCAAACCTTTTGCTTTCAAGTCAATAAAATCCAAGAAGTAGAAGAAGAGAATGGAATAGAAGACATTCTTCTTTCACTTTCTCTATTTCTCTCTAATGGCTTAGGCAAACTTGAGAGAACTCCTTCAATCTCTAACTTTCATCAAAATGAAAGAACTTAAAACATCATTAAGTTGGAAGAAAAATAAGGTATTCTTAAGAGAACACTTTCTCTCTTTCTATCTCACATTGAAGAAGAAGAGTGAATGAATTCTCTCTTTTCATTTCTCTACATTTTTTATGTAGGACAACAGTAAGCAGCAATCTCAATATCAATATTTAGAGCTAATTTCCATATTCTTCTTCTTCATTTTATTTGTCAACATATGCTGCTATTACAAGTTTTTGACTAGCTGCAATTACAACAGAGTTTTAGGTTTGTTTTCATGTATTTTTTCAAATATTTATAGCTATTAAAGTCCTATATTCAGCTATACCAATTTACAGTTGTATTTTAGTTGTGTTTTTATATGTAATTTTCAACAATTACAGCTACCCAACCCTTGATTAAAGGGCTGACCAGCTTTATTCTCTTTTCCAATAGTTTATATAAGACTGAATTGTTGTAGTTTCATGATCAATCCATCATTAATAAGATTCTGTCATTGAGTGTTATCAAAACTTACTATTCTTTAAAGAGTTATAGGTTGTCTCAACCTCAACTCTTGTGTTTCCTAGCAAATTTTGGTTTGTTTCAATCCTAAAATCAATTTTCCTTTTTGTTTCATCGCATCAAATTTTAATTCCTACTACAATTACTGACTTTAAATCTATGGCAGAGGAATTCAAGATTCAATCTGCACTAGTCTTAGAGGAAACACAGAAAGCTATGCTAGAGAACAAAAAGAAAGCTGTGGAAGATAATGCTAAGCTTCTACATCAAATTGGTGCAGACAATACTAGGGCTATTCATCATTTTGGTTCTGTAATTGCAAGTCTAGCAGAGATAATCCATATCCAAGGAGGTACAAAATTCCAGATTTTGCATTATTTTCAGGAGAAAATGGTCAGTCAACTCTTGAACATGTAGCTAGATTTACTATTCAATGTGGTGAATTAGCTAATTTTGAAAATTTTGCAAATTTCAAATTGAGATTATTTCCTAATTCTTTGACTTGTACGACATTTACCTGGTATGCCACCTTACCTAGAAATTCTGTACTGACTTAGCAAGAGATGGAAAGACAATTCCATACTCAATTTTTTAGAGCTGAACCTGAGGTTTGTATTGCAGAGCTGTCTGGGGTGACTCAAAGAGTTGGAGAATCCACAGATCAATACATTGAAAGGTTCAAAAAGATGAGGAACCGGTGTAGGATTTACCTACCAGAAACTGAATATGTCAAGATGGCTCAAAAGGGATTGGATATTGAGCTTCGCAAGAAGTTTCAGGGCATGGAATTTTGTGATTTTTATGAACTTGCAGCAAAAGTGGCAAAATATGAGGAGCTCCTTAGTGAAGAAAGCCACAATAAAAGGTCAGCTATGGGGACCTATTACCAGGAGCTCAATGGAGAAATTGCAGTAGCTGATTTAGCTATCAATGGTTCTTGTGTGTGCCCATCTTTGGTGAAAAAAGTTCCAGATACTTGGAAAAAGACTCATGCAACTAGTGCTGCACCTCAGTACACTTTTGAAGTTTCAAAAACTGAGGAAATCTTTGATTACCTACTAAAGGAGAATTGCATCAAACTTCCTCTAGATCACAAGTTGTCATCTAAAGAAGAACTAAAGGGACGTGATTATTGTAAGTATCATAACTCATTTAATCACTCCACTAATGCTTGTTGGTCCTTTAGGAATTTGCTGCAAGATAAGATCAATAACAAGATCCTGAAGTTTCCAGAGAAGAAGGAAGCAATGCTGATTGATGAGGATCCATTCCCTCTAGTAGCACCTATAAATGTTACTACTTTTGATTTGAGGTCCCTTATTTTCTTAAGAGCTGTAGAATAAAAAAGGAAAGAAGCAATCACTACAAGAAACACACTTATTACCGACGAAATTTTCCATCGGTAATAAGAATTTTTCCGTCGGTAAATTTATTTACCGACGAATTACCAACCTAAAGTATTTGTCGTAAAAACCACCGAAAATTTATTCCGTCGGTATATTAGCGACGGATATATCGTCGGTAATAATGACGGTAAATTTTACCGACAGTATTTTTCATTGGTAATTTCCTAAAAAAATAAATAAAATAAATAATTTCCGTTGGTAATCCGACGGAAATTAATCCAATTATGTCGGAATGTAATTAAAAATTAAATAAATAAAAAATTAATTCCGTCTGTAAACTTTAAATATGATTTTTTTATTTATAATTTAATTTTATTGCAATTATATTAAAATTCTCAAAATCATAAATAAAAAAGTAAAAATGTTAATTTACTTTTAATGTAAATAATAAATATACAAAAAATAATAGTGAAAAATTTATATAAACATAACAAACTATAATATGCTAATATAAAATAAATAATAAAAAATGTACAAGTAATATTCCGTCAGTAAAAAAAAATCTAACTAAGATTTGTAGTATCTGTAGTGTGATTATCGATGCCATCCATATCATCTAATAAATAATCATCATCATCAACACCGTCTCCTAGAACAGGCGGACGAGAAGACTGATACTAGTCTGAAGCATGTGGAGGAGCAGGCGGCGCAGCAAGAGCAACAGCAGGTGGAGCAGCAGGCGAAGATACTAAATTAGGTGGTAAAGGTATCTCAGTGGCTGCTGATATGTTCCGTAGCCACTCCTCTATAGGCCTCAACCACTCAACTAATTTCTGGTCCACCTCCCGCTGTATGTCCTCGAATGAAGGGGGCGGTGGGGCAGAAATACTAGCACCGAGATGTCCATAAAAATATGATGCCTGAGAACCAATTTCGTAAATCCTGCCCTTCGTCCGTCCCCAAACAACCTGAAGGTATAAGTCTCTCTCGTCCACCTGACAAGGCACTATGGATCCAGGAGTTGGTTGCGACAACTGCTTACGGAGGTTATTGATATTCTCCTGCATTTTATACAATATTAGTGATTATCATAATAGTATAGCATTATAAAAAATTATTAAAATTTTTAATTTAATCATTTCATTACTTACATGAATCCTCCGTGATCTAGTATCAACAAACGTCTGCCCGTCATTCTTCTTCGTGTGTGTGCGCACAAAGACCTCAACAGGCAGAGGCTCGCATCCCAACTCCCGAGCCTGTTAAGAATTGAAATATATTACCTAGTAAAATAAATAACTTTAAACAAAAATTAAAAAAATGAATGAAAATAATTACCATCCGTCTGGCAGGCTCCTCGTGGGGTATAAACCCTCCAGTGTGTAAAGACAGACCAAATCCTGGTCCGCCTTTCTCCATCTTCCTGTTTTTGCTGCCCTGATGAGATAGCTTCTGGAACCCGAGATTAGCCCAATGCTGATGCTAACTATCCCAGGCCTCATTTGGCATCCAGGTCTTCTTCTCCATATGCTTCACATCGTGAAGCATATCCTTGTAACGCAATGCAGCCTTTTAATAGAAGGCTGTCTCAACTAGGGCATCGATCGCCTGCTCCCACTGAAATTGTTTCTTTAACAATTTAAACAAAATTAATTAGAAGTTAGGTAACAATTAAATTATAATTAATTTACTACATATTTTTATAGGTTTTAAAATATTATATACCTTGAATTCAGCCCAATAGAATTCTTTTGTTTCTTTAGTGACCCTCTTCCAGGTGTATCTTTTTGGTTCAATTTTTTCCTTGAATATTTGTGTGCATATGCGGGAGTATTTTTCAGATGGATGCAAACTGCAAAAGAATTAAAAGTTAGTTACAAATAAATTTGAAAAGTATTAAAATTACATACTATAATATAATAACAATTTTAACATACCTCGATCCCCGCATAGTGATAGTAGGTCTCAACACATGAGGATGAACACTATATGGCTCATCATCATTAGGTGTACCAGTTAGTTGAGATGATGAAGGTGTAGAAGTAGCAAGGGGTACAATAGTAGAAGAAGCTGTAGGAGTAGATAAAGGTGTAGCAGTAGAGGGAGTTGCAGAAATAGAAGGAGATGCATTAGAAAAGGGAGACGACAAAGAAGTAGAAAAAGGTGCAGCAGTAGAGAAAGCTGCAGCAGTAGAGGGATATGTTGCAGAAGTAGAAAAAGGTGCAGCGGTAGAGGGATATGCTGTAGAAGTAGAGAAATCAAGCCTGGAAGACGGCAAAGAAGATAGTGCTACAAGTAAGGAGCCTGTATGTGATGGTGGTGGAGGTACTGGGGTCTCAGGCCTGGATGGTTCGATGCCGGATGTCGCAAACCACGACCCTGAGGTCGATCAGATGTACGGCTACCATCATCAGTCACACGTCTCGACATCTGTTCATATAATACTTTTCATGTTATTAACATAACAAATACACAACAATACTATCCATCTAATCATAAAAGTCTATATATATTTTCGTGCATAAGAATATATATATATATATATATATATATATATATATATATATATATATA
>CATKHJ010119458.1:0-11803 GCA_949750685.1 Vernicia montana | reverse complement strand
CAATAAATCTTGAAAATAGATTGCTTGAAAGGACTTAGAAACTTAGTTGCTTGTAGAAAAAAGATTTTTGTGAGAACATTTTGCTTGTAAAGGAATTATCTACTTAAAAAGATTGTTGATTGAGATTTGCTTGATATGATTGATTTGATTTAATTTATTGATTTGGTTGGATGAATTGTTGGGATTATCATGCAGCATCTTTTTTCCTTTTATAGCCTCTTGAAAGGTAGATTCTATTAATTATTTTTTTTCACTAAACTTCACTTCCTCTACATCCTCCATTTTCCTCTTATTTTGTATTCGTCTCGTTAAGTTATGAATATTGTGAAATTCTCTAGATTTTCTTCTGCAATGTGAAAAATGATACTTGGACTTTTAAAGTTAGCTAGCGGCCTTCATTAAATTTGGGCCAACTGACTTAAATTTATTTATTTAATTAATTAAATAAAAATTAATAGATTAATCAAATGCAAACAGCTAGTAATTAATAGACGATCATCTCCATTTTAATTTGGATGCGCTTCCGCGATGCACGTGCAAATGCAATATTTAATCAAATCCAATACTAGTATTGAGTATTGATTAAGAAAGAATGGTGCTTTGCTTACAAGCTGGTCAACATCCCTCGTTAATTGTGATGTAACCACCGGCCAACTGAAACCCTAGCTAAGCTAGTATCCTTGTTTCTGCGATGAAAAAGAAAAGACCATTTTGATTTCACATGGATGGGGCTGGGGAAGGGGATTCTCATTATCTCTCGATGTTTTAAATGCCGCATTCAAAGGAATTTTTTATATAATAATAGCCAGGCGAGTTTTGAATAGTACAAATGAATTGTACGAGGCGATGGCCTTTCGAGTTTTGACTGTTTGGGTAGTTTGCATTGGAAACTCAAGCAGTCATGGCAATACCCGAAGAATACTTACATTATAAACCATTTCTTAATTCCTTGAATCTCAGTCCCTCTCATCTTCTGTTTAAAATACACTCACCCCAATACATGGATACTTTTTTTAAAGCTTTAAATTAAAAAAAAAAAACTACCACTGTATTAATATCATTAGTATTTGTCAAAGCTAAAAAAACTTCCTTCGTATGATGGGTTTCTAGTTAGTGGTTACTGGGTCAGTTCATATTATTATATTTGTTTTTTAATCAGAATTTCAAGGCCCTTTGTAGGCTATAAGTGAAAGCAATCCATAGAACATAAGACGCCCTCTTCCTCCTGCTTCCTGCTGCTTGAAGAAAAAAGAAAAAAAGAACAAAGCAATGGATTCCAAGAAATCTAACAAGATCAGAGAAATAGTTAGGCTTCAACAGATCCTTAAGAAGTGGAGAAAGCTGGCAACCTCATCCAAAGCCACCACCAGCAACACCACCAATGGCAGCAGTAAAAGCATCAAGTTTCTAAAAAGGACGCTCTCTTTGTCGGAGACCTCGAGCTCGAGCTCCACCTCAACCTCCAGCAATGTAGTCCCAAAGGGGTACCTAGCCATTTGCGTTGGAGAAGAGCTCAAGAGATTCATAATCCCAACGGAGTATTTGGGTCACCCTGCATTTCACTTGTTATTAAGGGAGGCAGAAGAGGAATTCGGGTTTCAGCAGACTGGTGTTCTCAGAATTCCTTGTGAAGTAGCTGCCTTTGAGACTATCTTGAAACTGGTGGAGGAAAACAAAAGCGCCTATTTCATGCAAGACTCTCTGGGATTGGGACATTGCTCCTCCAAAAACCACCAGACTCCCTCTCACCATCCTCAAAGCCCCATGTGCAGATAGTTCATCCATTTTTGCCTTCCTTTTGACCTCATTTCACTTTTTTTTTTCTTTTTTCTGGACAAGGCCATGTATGAGAGAGAGAGTTTAATAATTAAGTTGTTTCAAATTGTAAAACAACTATTTAAGAAGCAGAAAGAACAATCTTTACTCATCTTTAATTTGTTCTAGTTTCTTAATTCTTGTTGTCAGCGGTGCTAATCTCAGTATGACAGGATATAAGTTTACTCCAGCAGGTCTATATCTAACCGCAATTCCTTTTATTCATTGCCCTTTTTTCTTAACTTTATAGGATAGTAAAAGTTAAAACAAACATCTTGAAGCTCATAACCAGTCTTCTATCTTTCCAATGTTTAATAATTCATCTAAGAAGTTAAACATCTGGCAGAAGTCTAAAAATAAGCTTCAGAAAAATGACCAATTCACCATGCTCTATAAGAGTTTGAGAGCACACACAACACTCTAAGCAGACTCTAAAATTCAAGTATATGTGCTGTATGGATGAAAACAGAGTCTGCATATATTGTATTCCAAGTCCATATTACCAATGATTTCAGCAGCAACTGTATGCTGCTTGGTCCCAAACCTGATCCTCCAACCTGTGCTACCAGGCAGAGGCAACATCTAGAATCTAGATTAAAGATTGGTAAACGCTGGGACCTTGTAAAAAGAGAGTATTGGGACTCTCAAAGATACTCAACTCGAGAGATGGGTCTCACTACAGATGAAGTTAAATTAGGACGACAATCTTTGACCAATGGCCTGAACCCACAAATATAATGACTATATGCAATTGATGCCTTTTTTTTGCAGTCAAAAGAAGATTTTTGTGAATAGAAACAAGCAAGTACAGTTTTCTATATGTTTGACTATGGAAATGCCGATTAAAAATGTGTGTGAATACAGAAACATATGTTGTGCAGATATCATAATACATTAGCACACTAAATTACAGCAGTTTGCACACAAATAATCTTAAATTATAAAATATAATAATAATACATTTTCAGACCTTTATCACTGAATTCACATGCAGCCTTTGGCAGAAAAAAAAAAAGAATTCACATGCAGCCCATTTATTTCATGCTTCAAGTACATGCGCATGTTAGGAATGACGCATCAAAAGTTCTTCAAGTACTTCTAAATTATCGCATAAAAGAAAAGGTGTTCACTCATTCAGATGGTCTAGTGCAAAATATAATAATAAACTAAAAGTCACAATGGCACAGTAAGATCCAATAAAAGAGGAGACCCACATGACACATCTTTATGAGCTATGTATATAGGTGAAAATCAACATATACTCGAGGTCATGCTTAATAGTCCCAAATGGCTAGAGTATGAAAAGCATGAAATTAATTATAACAGTAAACCAAGATTTGAAGTACAACCAAGACTCATGAATAACCTGGCATTGTGGTTTCTCTCTCAGGAGACTGTATCTTATATGCAGGATATGATGCAACAACTAATTATATCACGTAGATGTTCGTCAATCCAATCTCAAAACGTGTATGACTAGCTAAATTATTGAGGACAATAAATAATTGAATATCTTAGTAAAAAATTATAAACAAAACGCAATCTTAAGAATATGACATGACCTCCATCTGCATATTAGCACTCAAATACGATTCTTTATTAGATAATAATGAGTGGGTATGGGAAATAATAAGAAAGATTGATCAAAATGAAGATAATGCAAGGGAACTTCTAGGTTATGCGTGCTGAGTTGTATTCAGAACAAGATTATTCAATAACCTCTTTTTTATGGATAAGAAAAGAAGGATTATTTAACAAACCATCAACTTAATGACACTATTTTTAAACAAATGATTCATCAAAGGTTTCGCAACAACTAGATGATTAGGGCATATTTTTCTTTTTCAAAATGATAATCTCCATCTGATGCAAATATCATAAGAAATTATCACCATTAGGTACAATAAGGCCTTGACTTACATGGTTGAGCTTTCCTCTTATAATCAGAGAACCTTGCTGAAGTATTAAGGCATTCCTTGTGGCTGCAGTCATACGTCTAGTCGTCTACATATGACAAAGCCTATGAAGAGAACAGCCCATCTTACTTCCCAGCTTCTAGTCAATTTGACTACCTAGTAACGTCTCACAGTGAAAACATTTCACAATCTAACTTAAATTATCAAAACAGAAAATTTGTTCCTTGCATTCAATTGTTCTATTAATTTAACAATTTGAAAAAATCCTTAAGATATCAAAAGTAAAATATGCACACAATCAACATGGACCCCTGAAGTATAGCTTATAGAGAGGAAAAATTTCCAACACACACACAAAAACAAAATATATAAAAAAAGGCTTCATATATGTATAAATTTCTTAATTTGTCCCACATCTCGGCACAAAGAGAAAAAAAAGGATAAACTCAGTTAAATTTTAATACATAAATCTTGTAATTTCCAATTATAGATAATTTTCAACTTAAAAGTTATTCAAGGAAGTTTCAAAACCTAATTTATTATAGACAATTTTAATTGGGTTTGCCAAATAGTGAATAAGGAATTTTTTTAATGAATCAAGAATATTATGTAGTAATATCCAAAAAATGACATCATGGCATAAGAAGAAAACATGCAATTGATTTTCTTTCAATATTTTCATATATTGAAAGAAAATAGTGAACTTATTTTTCCAATTTCTTTGCAAATTGGAGTAACTTATTTTTCCAATTGTTTTGTAAATAGTGAACTTAGTTTATAAATAGTGGTTCACTGGTTTGATATTGTTTTCAATATTTTTAGAATCAATAATAGTTTTAGAATAAATAACGTTCTCCATATATGCAAAAGAAATATATTGCCTTTGTAACTCTAGTTTGGCCCCCAAGCTTATATGTCTAGTTCTGCCAATGTCAGAATTGGTTTTGGCCCCCAGTCAAGGCCCATCTTTCTATCATACAAGAAGGAAAAGAAAAAGAAACCATCCAACTCGATTAATATTGCATTTAACAATGAGTAATGAACTACGGAGACATCAATTGCAATGAAGTTCATCTATTTTCATAAAGACACAACAGGCCAACATTCAGCAATGCAACCTTTTGCATTACTCCTATATGAACATTACAATGAGGCTTCCCAAAGAATATTTCTGAGAGGAAATAAAAGGAAAAGACAGGAACCTTAAATAAGCTCCTTAGAACAATCAAAGTGAACTCTGAGAAAAGCAGTTGAATGATCCCCAGCTCCATAAGGCTCATAAGGATGGGTCCTCAGCATCACTATAATTTGGGAAGGTAACACATTTGAAGACTTTGCACTTTGGACACAAAGTATATCCAATCTGCATCACATTTTTTAAAGCATAAAAATGAGGATTATTGCATTAACCTCTTTTTAATAGAGGCGTCTAGGCTTCAAAAGTTATATATACCTAAGGTACATTCATACATCATTCAATCAACATTAGCTAGCATGGCAGACATGTAGCACTATAGAAGGCTCAGACCACATGCTAATAAATATGGATAAGGGTCCATCGGCAAGCACTATTTAGACTCTTTCACCTTTTAAATATGAAACGGAGAAAAGCAGAGAACTCTTTTGTCATATGGGATTCACATCATATAACCAGAATAGGGGTGTGATAGAAAATGTCAAGGAAGATTCAGAGCCAATTTATCATTCATAAGCTTCGAAAATTAGGATTAGTGGACTACTTACAGCTTTGCAAGATGGACATCGACGGTAGATCCGCTTATTTTCAGCTTTCACATTGGTTTTTTGTCCTTTACAGAAATCACAAAGTAGCCATCCTTTTCCATTGCAAGGCTCACACATGATCCTTGAGTCAACCTTCAAAACAACTGGACTAGAGTAAGAACAAGATTAGAATTAGAACAGAAGAGCAATGGTATTAAGAAGCACATATTTAGCTTTCATAGTCATTAATACATTATTAAAGAAGTAATTGTATTTGACAATTCTTTACATGGATCAACGGAATTTGTTTTCATTCTGTCTTAATGCAGGGCAGAGCTGATGGATAAAGGCACATTTTGTGATTGCATAAATGGCTATGACTATACATTTATACCAAAGAAATTGAAAAATATAATAGCGAAGTAATCATAAAGTAGTAGGTGTGTATAATACAGGAGATTTTCTTACTGACATATCCATGAATGAGGAACCAATGTCTAGTATAGAACTCAGAAAACTAACATAAACCTTAATAAAGGAGAATAGTAGAGAACAATTGAAGTTAATATGGTAATGGGATAAGGATGAGGCAAAAAAAAAAAAAAAATCAATGAGGCGAGGTCACAATAGGTATAAAGACATTACTAAGGCCATATGACTATGTCAAGAATAAACCTGCAAAATGCAAAGTTCCTTGATAGTCCAACAAAATAAACAGAGAAATTTGGTATAATTATGACGACAGTACATGGTCTGATACTGAAATGTTTGAACAAATTTGTAATAGTAAGTACCGTAAATGAACATTCTCAGAGAATGTAAAGAAATTATGAAAACCTGCTCTTCTTGGAATTGCTGGTGCAGAGGAGCACAGTGCAAAGGCTTCAAGAAATGCCTGGCTGCAGTGGTGGTGGTGGTCATCCTCCATGGCATCGTTAAGTAATTGATGTTGGGTGGACTTATGACCATAAACGTTGCCATTTTACGATCTTTCACTGTTACAAATTAGCAATACTCCAGTGTCGTACCTCCGGCTCCAGTTATCCGATAATGTCAATAAAGAAGAAAGCACCCCTATTTCCCACGAATAACTAAACTGCCACCCAACACTACGTAGTATATATAAATCTGCCACATCACTCCAGTTCAGTTCAACCCTATCGTCAGGGACGGATCCATTAAGGGTCCAGGGGGGCCACTAGGTCCCTCATCAAAATTCCTGCGTCCGTCATTACCTATGGTGATGTAGTGACTACTAGTACTAACCACTAAGAGCCAGTCATCTAAAGCAGTCAATCCTTGTTTGTTTGTTTGTTTGTTTTGTTTTTTTTTTTTTTCAGGAATTTGACGTAATTTTTAATTTAAAAGAGAATTTTAAGTAGATTATTAAATAGTTTAAAATAATTAAATGATTAAAATTTTAATTTGAATTGATGAATAATATTATCAAACACACTAAAAATAAAGATAAGATTAAGAGTAAATCCATGATGAAATTTTACATAAATAAGTCGAACCACTAGTATAATTTGAAATATTGTAAGTTGGACGAAAGGTCGACTTTTATTGGTATATTTTAGATAGGGGCCGTGGCGAATGGCAACAAAACAAGGGATAATTGAAAAATAAATTAAGGAATGGCTAGATGGTTCAATTATATTTTAATTAAATTAAAATTTCATAAAATTTGTTGATAGATTTAAAGAGCAGTTGACATGCCCCAGAAAATTTAAAAAATGAAAAAATAAAGTTGATATATCTAATCTTCCTGGAAAACACAAATTAATTTATAAATCAATTATATAAATTTAAACACTGAATCAAATTTCCCATACAAAATAAAAAACCTTGAAAGCGAGAAACAACAAAATGCTATTTACAACAACAAACTAACTAGCAAGTTTCTGCCTGCTTAGGGTCTCTAATTTAGTAAACTTCCATTGCATTTCATCAACCATCAGTAAGTGTAATACAAGTAATTCAATACCTAATTTAGCCCACCAGAACATCTCAATTCTCAAATAGAAATGCCAAGTTACAAGGAAACCTAATTTCTGATCTAACCACATACTGAGGAGAAAGGCTGCTTTGATCAAATTAGGAAGGGGAGGAACAAGGTCTCCTGTCATCACACACCTCCCTAAAGCCCCTCTTCAACTCCTACATCAAAGATCTGCATCCTCCCTCGATGACAGCTTCCTGTGATTTAATTAGCCCTTCTTGAATCACTGTTCAAATTTAAAAAACCAACTTGTCTCATCAGACAACACAACAAAAAATCCCATTCTACTAGTGGAGGGGAAGAAGATCTGAAGGACATAAAAAACAAAAAAAAAGAGAAGAAAAGGATGAAACTTAAAGGAAACAAAGGAAAATAAATGGGGAGCTGCCACTATTGACATGCAACGCCGCCGCCAGCAGCAGCAGCAAAGAGACTTACTCTCACAGTACTTGGTAATTAATGATGATAATTTTGTCCTTTCAGAATGGTCCATGACCTGAGAAGCGAACAATAATGCAGCCATTACCCTCTTTATGTCATCAAATGCTAAACATCTGGTAACGTCCTCAAAAGAGAATTACTTTCACATCTGCTAAAAACACCGCCAATAGTAAACCATATTTTTACCAAAGCATGGTTAATATATCCTAAATTGTTACTCATCCAGCAAATATAAATGAAGTCTTTCATAGGGAGATTTTCAAATAAGAAATCCATCAAATTCATTTATTCTTATTAACTGATTTTAACAAAATGAAACCTGATAGGATAAAGGACTCCTTAAGAGCAAACAGAACAAGACCAGGTAAGAAAGATAATATGCCCAAAAATATTCATGCTTTTAATTATTCACAATTAATTTGATATGAAGTCCTATGAAAACTAATTGAACTGATCATTAATGTTCAGACTCCATGAGAAGGAGGACTCCAAACTGCTAAAAGCTGAACTTCCAAATACTGACTACAATAACAAAACATTAATATTTATTGTCATTACATCTTTTTCTCAAGCAAGCATTATTTTTATATAAAATACAGTTGCAAAGCTCTTACTCTGACGTGGCAAATGCATCTTCCAAACACATGAAGCTACACCGTTAGCATGGATTCCAGGAATCAGTAATATATATCTATAATTCAATATGCTTGCACATTTACAAATGATTACCTATAGAATTGCTCAACAAGCACAAGCAATGCGATCTGATGATTCAAAACCAAGGAGGACAATCTGATTGATACATTAGCACGTTTTCGAATTTGTTGTCCATGACCATACGGCCCACCAATACAGAATATTAACCTTGAAGCTCCCTGCAGAAAAGGAAAACTATATTTTTTTATTTAAGAGTGAACCATAAAATGTTGTTCAAATTAGACTAACTAGCAAAACTGGAAATTAAGATAATTCTTGTAGAGCATTAGAAAGAGAAATAGGAGTTCGTACAGTATTTCCTGCATCTACAACCAACTCAGCCATCTGCTCAGACCCAATATCTAGTCCATGTTCATCCAACATCACAACCTACAAGAAAAATGTCACATAATATAGATAGATAAATAAATAAACAAACTATCAAGGGTGAAAAAACCTATATTTTCAATTATTTTTCGACTAAAAATCCCCCGACACACGTTTTCTATTTCCCTGTGACCAAAATGTTTTAAGGGCATCCATCTTTTGAATAATGAGGTGCAAACTTAATTTATGAAAAAAATAAAGCCAAAAAAAGAGCATTTCATAAAGAAAAGATGAAAGCAACCTCCATCTTCAAGTCCAATGTTACTATGGGGACCGTTTAACCAAAAAAGGATGTGTTTTGTGATCATAATTCAAGGGTTAAAAAGTTCAACTTAACAAATAAATTAACATGGAAAGGACGTTAAGAGACTATACCCAATCATCAGACCTTATAAGATTCATGGCTGCCTTGTCTTCATCATCAACCTGAGCCCTCACATCACTGAAATACAAGATACAGATTATCAGATAGGAAAACAAACCGTTGACTGTCACAAAATGTGTGAAGTATTGGAAATTTAGGTTGCAATCATGCTTAAGACAAAAGGAAACTCAGATATACCGAGCAGTTTTAGGATTAGAGCGAATTTGAATATCTTCAACAGAGCAATAGTGTTTGATCTTGCCAATGTACTCATCTACTACTAATTGTACCCCATGGGACCTCTTCTTTCCCACTGTGATTATCCGTGTGGGCAATGCCCTCTATCAAAAAAGGAAATGAAATAGATTGGTTTTAGAATTTCAAATTTGATTTACGGTTCAGTAGGAAAGTTATGGTTTTTGTTTACCACTGATTGGCCAGAGTATTTACATTGTCTACCTGAAAATTTCCAGTAAAGATGCATTAAGTGAGGATGATTATATTGTGAATATCACAAATTGATTCTTACCTATCAATTTTTAAGAGCAAAGGGTAACCTGAAGCTGGAGAAGCATAAGGAGAGTAGTTGTTTATTTGAAAACTAGCCCAAGCTGAGATAGCCATCTCTCATACCTGATTCAGAGTAAATCACACAGGATACAGGAGCTTTAATTATCCGTCCAACATTTTTGTTTTTTAAAAAAAAAAAGATAGTTGTGTCCAGCACCAATAACATTGCCTAAAAAGATTTAGTTTTGTATCTAACCAGAAAAAACTTAATATGGAAAATGGTCAAGGCCACAAATAATATCCATGCATCAAAAGTCATCAACATAATGCTTAAATGATCATAGTGCATCATAAGAATGAGCGTGAAGATTACTAGCCTTAGCCTTTTCTCTACACTAAGGAAATTAAAAAATAGCTACATATGATACATGAAAATAGCATCTCCATGAAAATGGTTTTAGTTAATATTCATCTGTGCAACCTTATGGCATCTCCATCAAAATAGCCTAATGACATACATATTTCTTTATAGCATTATCCATTTGTCTCTGCAATTAAATAATTTAAGATTTAAAATGTTAGATAAAAATGGAAAATATCATCTCTGCACAGGGTTAGCAGGTAGTGACACAATTTCCCTCAGGGTTCACTTGGAGTCAATTGAAATGATTGATTATTTGGATTTGTGTAATAAACATGATTCCAAATCCAAATACTCAATCATTTCAAATAGAGCCTCATTGAATTTACAAGTTCATAAAATATCAAAGCAGATGTAGAAATTCCAAGCATTGAGATTGGTCTACCATATGATGATTTCTACACACAATGAAAAGACACACTTAAGAAGTGGATAAGAGTAAATAACTAAATATAGTTAATGAAAGAAATCCAGTTCTCTGGATCCTTTAAAAAAGTAATGTGGAACACTTACAATGAAGAAAGGCCCAACACTCTTAGTAAACAGACCAAGATTCAGCAATATAAGCTGCAGAAGGGAAGGAACAAACAATTTTCAGAAGGAATCAAAATTGTAGTAGCAAAGAACACAATCAGCAGAATAACAACTGCAATATCTCTAGAATTGTCCAATCTAATTAGTTAATAATCAGCTTCAACAACAAACGCAGCGCCATTGGTTAATAAATCATAAGAGTGGACTATTATGCTCTATAACCGGCAGAACACTTTTTTCTTAACTCACCTAATTCGCCTGAATTTCCTATCAGTTAGAATTCTGATTTGTTTCCAGGAATAAGACCATGTTACGGTGTTTTGCCTTAATTCAATTCTACTTATGTCTGAATTATAGATTACTTGAATTCATTTCAATACATGTTACAGTACTTGAATTCGGAATTTTAAATGTATTTGTCACAAGC
This sequence comes from Vernicia montana, assembly GCA_949750685.1. Taxonomy (NCBI): domain Eukaryota; kingdom Viridiplantae; phylum Streptophyta; class Magnoliopsida; order Malpighiales; family Euphorbiaceae; genus Vernicia; species Vernicia montana. The sequence continues at coordinate 568 of CATKHJ010119458.1, read as the reverse complement.
TGCTGATTCAATTAATATAGAAATCAATTTGGTTAAGCAAACTTTCAGTGAGCTTTTTAATGTTCTCTGCAGATTTTGACAATTTCAGTGAGCTTTCTAACGTTCTCTGCGGATTTTGAATTGAGGAGATTATGCGGTATTACAATTTTTGAAACCTTAAGATTAATGTTGGCCACCAAATTTTAGTTTTGCTTTTATCAGAATATTAAGATTTGAGATTCGCTTATCAGAATATTGAGATTTTTAATGCACTTTTGCTCTAGTTTCTTTTTTTTTCAATTAAAATCAAAAGAACATTGGTTGTAATATGTAAATATACAATATTAATTATACATTGTAAACATTGGATATTAAATGTCCACTAAATCACATTTTGCAATTTCTAATTTTTCTTCTTTTCTCATTGTCAAGGTTATACTAGAATCGGGGAACATTTTCGTGTTTGAATTAAAAAACAATGGAAATTGCATATGCAAAGAATGAATAAACACATCATATAACCATTTCAGTTTTAGTTTTAGCACAACTATTATATCCAGATTCGCCATTTTTAGATAAATTAGATTCT
>CATKHJ010119278.1:0-16966 GCA_949750685.1 Vernicia montana | reverse complement strand
ACAAAGTTACTACATAGGGTAAAATCATTAAGTTTATAAAAATGGGGTACAATTGTAATACCTCAAGTTTTGGTGATCAGTAAAAACTCTTAAGTATGCCAAAGAAGAGTAGTATGAAGTGAAGAGTTTAGAGGTAAAAGATTGTGAGAAGTATAGAAGCAAGATGACGAGGTGGACAAATTGCCAAGAACAAAGAGATAGGGACAAGGGACACTCTATTCAAGGGAATGTTTGATATTGAGGACAAGTTTTTGACAAGTGGAGCTTTGATGATAGGAATGAGTCTTGACGACGAGGCGAAATATTACGAGAGTACATAAGAAAAGGATTAGTTACAATAATGAACTTTATAGATGAGGAGAAGAATAGATAGATAGACGAGCTCGATTTAGACAAAGACAAAGACGAGCGAACAACTTGATACTAATGAACGAACAAAGGGTTCAGTATAGGCAAATGAAGATGAAGATTCAGTATAAATGAGGCTAACTGGATAAGTTAAGCTAAGGAGTTGAATACATATGAGACAAGATGAGGAACTTGGTGACAAGACGAGGAAAAAGGAAGATTTCGATAGCGAGGCAAGGCTAACTGACGAGTTTGGTACAAATAAGTGAGCATGTGGGTTCGATATAAACGAAACAAATAGAGTAAGAAGAGATGAGTAAAATGAGGACAAGTTGAGGACTCGACGATAGGGTTTTGGATGTCTATATAGGTTTTCGAAACTAGTCGATAGGTTCGTAATTGTTTTGATTTGAATGGTGTATAGTTACAATGTGAGTGTGATAGTGGGATTAGATATTTTTAAGTTGTGTCAGAGTTTGTGTAGATAGAGTTGGAAGTCATCTACCACTGACCCATTTTTAGAAATTGTATGGCTAAAAATAAAAGTTACCTTTACAATAAAAGTTTTTTTCCCAATAAAATTTTCCTTACCGATGCAATTTATCTTTTTCATAAAAGACTGTTGACCAGTTATATATCATTCAAGAATATATTATTATTATTTCTTTCTATATAAGGACCTTAAGACTGTCCAATAATCATTATGGATTGTTTGATAAAATAACAACACTTAAAACAGTAAATATCATTAATGAAACCAATGAAATCATGCATGAATTATGATATTAATAAATGATAAATAAATAAAATGGAACTCATTTTATTATGACCTATCCCATGGCAATTCAAAAGAATCTAAATGCAGCGGGAATCCTAGGTCACTGAATTACAGCCCTCAGTGGCTAAAAACTATTAATTCTTACATTATCTTTAAAGAACTCAAGCATGAGTCTCTTATCTAGGTGTTTTAGTGTGTTTTTCTCTCTATTGCTATTGATTTTCTCTTAAAATCCTCTATGAAAAACTTCAGAATCTAAACCCTAGCCTCCAAAAAATTGAACCACCAACCTCTCTGAAAAGATCCTTTAAATAGGTTGAAGAACTTTGGCAACAAAAAGAAAGGAAAATCTTTCCTATTTAGAATGATCTTATAAATAGGAAAGATTCTTTGTTTTCAGTTAAGGAAATTAGAATCCGGTGATTTAGGTTACCAAAATTGGTGTTGGATCAATTTAGGAAAGAGAATCAGGTAAGAAAATCTGCCAAAAAGGAAAATTGATTGAACTTATGGCCTGCGCCTCATACATGGGATGCAGACCTGATGTTGCGTCCCATGCTCATGAAACCCATAAAACATGTATATGAGGCGCAGGCTCTTCAAGGGCAAATCTTCAAAATCTTAATTTTGTTGGCTTTTTGCTTTTAGGTTTGGTTCTCACACCCAAAAGTCCTAGAATTGGGACTTGTGATCTCAGCTCTTGATCAAATAGGCTTTTGCCTTCCTCATCGGGCTTCAGGATCAAAAATTAAACGTTCACATTAACAATGAAAGATTCCTGGTGCAATATGATGAAGAACCTCTGATGGGGGCATCTCAAGGATGAATATGACATCTCTGGGTAGAACTACATCAAGAGTTGGGATAGTTGGAATATCAACGAAAGTTGGAGTCTGACTCAAGATGGCACTGAATTCCTTATACAGGGGGTAGAGCTCTTTCCAATTAAAATGGAAAATATGAGTTTCAGGATCCCAAAAGGTCGCGGCTGCTTCAAGAAGGTTAGGATAAATGGATACTCATTGCAAGGATAACAACCCTTGTAATTGGAAAGCAGAAAGTCGCTCCCAATATTTTGCCTTGAAGCTAGTTAAAAGCTTGTTGATTTGTTGTTTACGTGTAAGAGCCATGGTTTTTGAAAGCCTAGTAAATGTCTAAAGGAGCTCAGAGGTTGGTATTGTGGTTTGGAGACGTTTGGTAACCTTATATAGCTTTAAAAAATTAAGGACAACTAAAACATGAAGTTTTGGAATCATAGCCTACACGCAAGGGGTGTACGCCCTGACCCGCGCCCCATCCCAGGGGCACAAGCCTAGGTCTGCCCCCCATGATTAGCCATGCATAAGGCGTAGACCACCCTAAGCGCCCTATGCAGACCAAATAAGCTTGGTGGATATTTTTGTTGCTTGGATGATTTATTTTTGGCACCTTATGTTTCAGACAAGCATATATATGAAGGAAAGATACATGGTAAGGGCCAAAGTGAAGGAACATCTTAGTTTTATACTAAAAAAAATATGAAATCAGAAGTCAAAATGTATATACATGACCAAAAATGTAAGAATGTACATCAAAGAGATATATATGTACAAAGCAAGATGCCTAATCTACTCAGAGTCCTCCTATGTATTCGCTTAAGCATCAGAATCAGTCTCTGTATCCTCAGAATCCTTTGCCTCCTCCTCATCCTCCTCTGCAACATCTTATTGTTGCCTGTGATGCTACAAGCCTGAATCTTGACTGCTAGAGCCCGTACCCTAACTGCCTCCGACACCTTTGCCTGAGCCTCCCAGCTCCATATGACGAACTCGACGTTTAAGGATTTGCTGCAAAACACCAGATCACATTTCATTAACTTTTAGGCATTAGATAGAAAATTATTTTTAGGATTAAGAAAATGCATACTAGCTCCCTCCTAGCAGCATCTTGCATTCAAAAATCATTTATAGCATAAGCATTTTGTATGACTTTGAATATTTGAAATTTTGTGAATATATATTGGTGGTTGATATTATGTGAATTTTGTGTGTGTGTTGTGTATGTATATGAATGTTTATGCAAACTAACCAACTCGGCCTGCTTGTGCTAAGAAATGAAAGTAATTTGTCTCCTTGAAGTGGAGTATAGACAGTGATAGTGCTCAGCAACAGACCGATGCACCTGCATAACAGATGGATTAGGCATGTGGTTTTGGAATAAGAAAAGGTATAAGGTAACAAGAATCCTCACATGAGTAGTCTCCGGATGCTCGAAAGTCACAACAGTGGCGGTACTCAAGTCCAAGACCCCATCTTGAAGCACACCAACATCGTCCATGTAATGATAGGTTGGGTCAAGGCTAGGAAAGAGATGGCCCACCACCATTCCGGGAAGAGGTTCAACTGAAGCAGCAGGCTCATCAACACCAATAGTCGCATGAGTGAAGAAGGAAGCTTCCTCACCAGTATGAGACCATTTAGGCCCCGATCACTGTACAAAGGAGTAGGGTTAGCAAAATATGAAAGGGGAAATGACAAGCTGTTGAGCAAAGGAAAATGAACTAACCTATCTGATGTCAGATGCTGCAACAACATCTATAGGGACTGAGGTCTCCCGCAACAAGTACTGACTAGGGGAGTGAACCTTAGGGAGAAGATACTGTCTAATGAAGTGCCTGTAGGCTCCCTTCGCAGTTGGACCAAGGAACTCCTCAACTTGCCACCCAACCAGTGCAACGACGAGGTCTTCGCCCTCTAATAGGAAAGCAAACGCCATAGCAGGAGGCAAGTGAGGCACTCGTCGATGATCTGGGCCTCACTCCCACTGGTATACGTGCTCACCCAAGTACCAGAGCCAATGAGTAGCGCATCGAAGCTATTGTCTCCTCCCAGTCAAGCCTACGACTACGATCACGTAAGTCAGACAGTCCTCCAGAGGTCCTCAAGGAGCTAAGGTCACCTGTAATAATAGCTAGGTAAGTATGAATAACCCTAAATTATATATATTAAACTAATAAATTTTTTTGTTTACCTGATTAGGAGCACATGGTTAAACCGGTACTGATGTCGCTCCATATTATGAGAGTGGGATGTGTTGTAGCAGTTGCGACCCCATTTCTTTGATCGAGGGAACGAATCTTCATCCTCCCCAAGACTATCAACTGGTGGGCTCAGCAGCAGCCCATAGTCATATGCCCATATCTGAATTAAAGACAGAAAAAAAGTCAGTACCAGTGTAAAGGAGAAAGACAGAAGTGAAATGGCAAAAAGTCACACCTCAATCAGACGCCAGTGTGCGCCCATCTTCTCCCTTCGATGGACGGAGAGATCCATGTTGTAGAATAGGTAGGCTAGACCAGCAGACCCCATGCAAATGTGTTGATCTAGTCCACATCTCGAAGAGCTAGAAGAACGCTCAGATCTAGGAAGTTTTGGTTATCTACAAAGATGGTGGTGCCGAGAAGGTAAAGAGTATAGCACCTGACTAGCTAGTCTATCCCTACTGCATCTGTGGGATCCCATCTTGTGCACTGCCACCGAATGTCATCATAGAAGTAGCTATTCTAAGCCTGCATCGAGATGGGAATACCCATCAGATTTCACACATAGGTAGATTTCTTATCCGAGGTCGGACGAGTGAAACAATCATCAAAGATAACAAGGTGTCTCTCGAAGGACAAGCTCGTCATAGCTGCCGTAAACACGTAATTTTGCACCTCTAGGACATTTTATTGCATATAACTAGACTTGTGCAAGTCTAGGAGCAAGATTTAAATATTTACATGGAGCAATTGGACTTCCACATACTTTAGGAAAGCCTCGGGTCCTTCGAAATCAAGAACGGATGAAGACGGATAAAAATGGTCAAAGTCAGACCATTTCTGCAGGGTATCCCTGTTGATGTGCACGTTGACCTACAAATTTTGCAAGGTACTTGCAGAATCGCAAGTGAAGCTTGTAGATCCGCAGAGCCTCTTGTGAAAACCATAAGGGCATGTGTGGATCCGTAGAGACCACCTGCGGATCTTCGCACCTGAGCCCCTTTTTAGGCCTTTTTCTTGCGCCAATCCCATATTGAAACTTTGCTCCACCACTCATTGGCTTATATAAGCAACCTCCCATCCTCTATTCCAATTGACCCCTTGGTTGTCAGTTGACAATTGTCCTCTCAATCATCTAATTTTCTCTCTATTTTTCTCCATACAAGTCTCCTAGGGATAATTTCTCCTTAATTTTAGTCTGCCTAGTTTAATCCTCCTTGAATTAAATTAGATTTTTAGTTTGCTTATTCATTTATTTATTCCTATGCAAGGTGACGGTCCTATGGCATTGGATAACTTAAGATATTTGAAGACCCGTAAAACTCATGAACTTAAACATTCAATCAAAATTGTGATAGCATAACAGCTTAACATAGAACATATCCATAATTCATAACTTGTCAAAAATCACAAACTGCATACAAATATACACTTCCAATATCCAACCTCATATCCTTACTTCAATCAATCATATTATAGAATCTCCCATGCTCAATTCCATAATCCTAACACATATTTATGCTAGAAAAACTAATATTTTATATATACATACATAAACATGATTCTTGAATATACTAGATTCATATATACATTTTATACATAAAAGCAAGTTTAATACTTTATAATTTCTATTTAAAACCTATACACCATTGGAGCTTCTAGAGTGGAGCATCTTCAAAATATAAACTTTACATTTTCTTGTGGTTCCTCGATGAAGAAAGGATAGTCGAGAAATTGCCCCTATACTAAACCTGAAAAATTTAGGGGAGAGGGGTGAGTATAAAACTCAGTGAATAAATAATATATATTATGTACGTAAAAATGCAATTATGAATTAGTAATTTTTAAAGACTTAGATATTAAATTGAAATTTGAAAACTAGCATGATTTAAATTAAAGAAACAAATGTGGCGCATAATTATTCATATATATATATAAATATGTATCATGTTCATATAAATGCAGATATGTAGTAGTATTTCAAAACTTATTTATCTTTAGTAAGATAATAAAAATAAAATGTGAAAATATAATATGCATGACCTTATTCACATTGAGACAAAAATCAACTTGTAACTTGTAACTTAAACATGTACTTGTATCATGATACACAAGACTGATCAGATACTTGCGCCCTAGGGCACTTGGCCCCCATAGGTGGAACTTTGACAAATTTAGCTCTATCAAGTGAGCTACTATGTGCACATAGCCTGATGGAACTCCCATCAATCAGAGGATTTTTGTCACATTGTTTACATATTCATCTTGTAATAAAGAAAAATAATTTACAACTTGCAAAAATAATTATGAATAATTATAGAGCTTGATAATTTAATCCACTTGCACTTTCATGCTTTCAATAATGCGTAAACGTGGATTCTCTTAGTAACTCATGAAACTTGATAAATTTATGAAAATTATGAACATAAAAATCATGCGGTTATGAAATTTGAAATATTAATCTTGTAAAACTTTATCATGTAAAAACTTAGAAATTTAAAAGTTAAAAGTATAATATATTACTTCCATGAAAAACTTGTAATGGATCGTTAAATACAAAATCATTTTTAATAATATGCAACTTAAAGATTTGAAAATCAAAGTGATGCATAACATATATCATTTGCTCACCTTAATTCTTAAGCTCCTCTCACACTAGCGAAGGCAAAAGGGGTGATCGAACACCTCACAGTTGTCCTCTTTATCTTGATTATCCTTTATCTCTACATCTATCATTTTATATTTAATTACACACTGTATATCAATATTCTATACTTAAAGTGAGCTAATTCTCATATAAATATTCTAAATTCCTAATCTTAATTACCTAACAAATTCCTAACCTTTCATAATTCTATCAACTATCAACTAATTTAAATTAACACATACTGATTATTTAACATATACATTTAAATAAATTTGAATTAAAGTGATATATACTTAAATTTTTCAAAATGACTGAGTGGCCTAAAATTATATTTTATAATCTTATGTTTCTAATTTCCTTATTAAAATCTTATTTCTAATTATATCCATTTATGAGCAAATCCTCTATAAAGTTAAACATAATTTAGATTCATCTAATCCTTGATCCATAACCTTGCCCAAATCTAGATTAATTCTAGAATTCCATGAATCAAGCTCAACTTTGTAATTTTTATTCATTTAACATCACTTTAACCTATAATCAACTTGTTTTCATAGTTAGCTCAAATTTAAAACAAAAACCCTTGTTCATCTTATTATGGCCGAAAATTCACATCCAATGTCTCAAATTTTTATTTTAATTTCTTGTTAAGTATTTTTTTTAATGGATAAATCACCATATCCTAACTTATATAAGCTTAAATTATCACAATCTATCCAAATAAACTCTCTCTTCCCAACACCAATACTTGGCCAATTATATGAAGAAAAGAGAGAAGATGATTTCCAAGCAAAGAACATAACAACTATATGTAAATTAATAATCAAAAGGAAATTAGTTGTATAAGAAACTACCTTAAGAAAATCTCTTCTTAATTCTCTATGGAATTAGACGTGCACTATAAAAGGAATGAAAGAAATTTACTTCTTTTGTGGAACTCTAATAAAGCTACGGGTAGAGAGTGGAAGAAATGTCTAGAAAATATATTTATTTATATTATTTTTTCCTTCAAAATTATATGTGGTGGAGCATTTCTTTGGAATATAACAATAGTTTAGTGAATTAAGATATTTATTAGCTAAAGAAAACAATAAATGATCTCATAAAATTATTTATTTGTGCTTCATCTCACGATCCAATCAAATACACTATCCTTGTGAAGCCCCATTTACCCATTTGATAATTCTTTATTAATTTATTAATTAAAATTGGCAATATTATTATTATTATTATTATTATTATTTTATTTTATTTTATTTTCCTTTTATATTATTTCACACTCTGGATCTCAATTATTTAATTTTAAATCAAAGTATACCCATTTATTCACTAACAAATGATTATACAATTCATATTCATGTAACTAATTATTATGTATTTATCAAATCATCTCATAGTGAGAAATTCTCAAACCACTTTTCTAATAGGGCTCTCTAGCTCCATGACTTATTAACCTTCAAATTTACTTCCATATCATATATATATTCATAGCAAACAAGTTTTTAATTAGGGAAAAAACCTAGGGTATTACATTCTCCCCCCTTAAAAAAAAAAATTCATCTTCAAATTTTCTAAAACTAAATCGGATCTTCATCTTACATTATCTTGATTTCATCTATCATGTTAGATTGTGCTTAGGCATGAACTATCTCTTGCTTGCTTGAAACATTATCGTATTATCTTATTTTCATTATAATAATCTTGCGATTCTCAATGTCTATCATGCATGATACACAACTATAATACTAGTCTATAACTTTTTTAACGATATAGTAACAACTAATAAGTCTTATAATAATTCCTATTCTCAATTACTTTCTCATCGAAATATGAAAACAAATTAAAGATTCACACTTGCATATTTTCAATAATTAAAATACCTGCCACTGCAGCATTCGAGGTTTGTGCTTCTTGAGGATTTATCGTGAACATTTTACCTCTACCTCTACTTCCTACACTCTGTGCCTGAGCTTGATCGGTCCCTTGAATTTGTGTTTGAGTATGATCTCTACCTCTACCCTTTGGACCCCTAGTCTTTCTACTCATTTGAACTGTTGGTTGCGAAGCTGTAGGAACAACTATTTCACCCTCTTCTTGCGGACAGTCTTTAATAAAATGTAATGGTTGTCCACATCAGAAACATACCCTAGTCCTAAGCCTACATACACCTCTATGCCTCTTTCCACAAGTAGGACATATAGGGTTAGTATATTCTGACCTACTAGAACCAACTTGACTACGAGATACTTCTAATGTATAAACAATAGGCACACTTTCTGTTTGATTTCTTTGTTGTGTTCTTTTAGCCTGACTTTGCATGGTAGACTGGGCTGGGTAATTTGCTCTCCCAGTCTTGGAATTTTTTTTCTCTTGATCCTTTTCAGCTTTTTCCAACTTGTGCCTTGCTTCTATTAACTTAGCCTTATCAATCAACCTAGCTAAAGTTGGAAAATCAGTAGCTAGCAAAGTGTTATACAGAGGTGTAATTAACCCTTTCCTGAACCGTTCAATTCGACTAGCTTCATTTGGTATGATGTAGGTGGCAAATTTACTGAGCCAATTAAACTCCTTTGCATATTCAGATATCGTCATTTCGGGTTTCTGTCTCAACTGTTCAAATTACAAAGCTCTATTATGTCTTTCCCCTTCAGACAAAAACTGATCCAATAATTCCTATTTAAACATAGCCCAAGAGGGCGAATCATCTCCGTACAATCAATCTTCCATATTCCTTTGAAACCAATCCCATGCCTCTTTCTTTAATTGCAGGCCTACCAACTCAATCATTTTCTCGTCGGAGCAGGGTAATCTTTGAGCTATCTTATCCAATTGCTCCAAAAACTCTTGAGGCTCTTCGCCTTCTTCCCCATTAAATTCTGGAGGTTTCATCTTTTTGAAGTCGTGAACCGTAATCCCCTCATCGAGTAACATTCTTCTCCTAACTCTTCTTGGTACTTGTACTTGTGGAGGAGAAACCCTCACCTCTCCAGGTACCAGTGGAGCTACTGAAGGTCGTGGAGCTTGTTTTCTTCTCATCTCTTCTCTCAAAAATCGATTCTCCTCCCGTAATTCTTGTCTTAATATTTCTAAAGTATCCATTGGAGGAGGTGGTGGTACTTACTCATCCCCCTCATAAGCCATTCTTCCTACTCTAGGTTGCTCTTTGTGTACTGATGCAGCATCTGATGCTGCTTCTTGACAACTAGGAGATCCCTGACGTCTCAGCAACATAATGCAATTAAAAGCAAACACGGAGAATTAATAATTCAGAAGTAACAATCATATACGCACAAGGAAACATACAAATGACGAGAAATGAAATCCTATGCTCCATAGTGTTTTACTATACATGTCATATCTTAATCTAATTAGACTAAACTTTTGCTTTGATACCACATTTGTCACGACCCATCTTTAGAGTCACGACGGTCCTAAGGCATGGGATAACTTAAGGTATCCAAAGACCCGTATAACTCATAAACTTAAACATTCAATTAAAATTGGCAATATTATTATTATTATTATTATTTTATTTTCCTTTTATATTATTTCACACTTTGGATCTCAATTATTTAATTTTAAATCAAAGTATACCCATTTAATCACTAAAAAATAATTATACAATTCATATTCATGTAACTAATTATTATATATTTGTCAAATCATCTCATAGTGAGAAATTCTCATACCACTTTTCTAATAGGGCTCTCTAGCTCCATGACTTATTAACCTTCAAATTTACTTCCATACCATATATATATTCATAGCAAATAAGTTTCTAATTAGGGAAAAAATCTAGGGTATCACAGCGACCAAGTCATTTCTCCTTGATTTGACTTAACTTGATGATTTGGACTTATTTTTATACATTTGCATTTTGGAAATTTAAAATTCAATTCGACAAGGTAATCCAATCTCCTCCTCAGATTTCAAAAGAACCAAGGTATAATACCTTTTTTTTTCCTTCACTTTAAGTTAAAGCACATTCTTTTACTATTTCTTCAAAAGTCATAAAAAAAATGATAAAATAAAGATAAAATAAACAATCTCTCCATTGTAAAATGAAAGAACTACGTGGGTCCATTCAAAGAGATACGCAGACACACTTGTTCAAAGTAGCAAATCCAAATTAAAATAAACAACTTCTCCTTCCTATCACCTTCTTATTTTGGGGGAATGTATGATCTTCCTAGTATCCATAAAGGCTAGAGGAGATATCCCCTATTTTTTTGTTTTTATTGTATTTTTAATTATTTTGTCAATTTATTTCAATTCCTTTTTATTTACATGTTTATCATTTGTTATTTATTTTTATAATTGTCATTTCATTTTTTATAATTTTCATCCTGTTGTTAAATTATTCATAAAATCATTTTCATCAAGCTATTCTTATATCATTAAGCCAAATCATTATTTTCAAAATAAATCAAAAATCTAATCCCCGAATTCTCTTTGGTTTCAAAGATTAGTGCATTTTCTAAACGACAAATGAAATGGAGTCTAAATAGGGGTTTTTCCTTATATTTTCTCAAATAAAAATAAATTAAGGTGGTGACTCCCAAAATCAAATTTCAAAATTAAAGAGCTAATTTGTCAAATAAAGTGATAGCCACTTCAATCGTGAGTTTGAACCAAAGTGAGCATTTCGATTCCTAGCAGACCCGACCGGTGCTCAAACGAGACCTCACAGTTGGCGACTCCACTAGGGACCACCTTCTTTTTAAAAGAAAATAAGAGGACTACTAATTGGTTTTGTTCATAATAAAAATGAAAATTTTAGAGTTTGGCTTTTTAATATAATTATAGCTTCTTCTTGTATCACTTGCATAGGCTCCTTACCTCCAAGTTGTTTTTTTTTTAGGAAAATAATTGATATCGATTGTAGCATCGAGTGGGTAACCCTCATTGGGTCTATTCACCGATAGCGAAAGCATCTACCCTACGACGAATCATTTGATCCTTTCAAATGTGTAACGAGCAGTTCATACTGTTGGACCCACACGAGGCTCTTTGCTTCATGTGTGGTTAGGTATATCATTGCCCTAGTAAGACGGGTACCCTATATCATGCCACCCTTTCTGTTACGACCCGACTTTTGAGCCGTGACTGTCCTAGGGCATGGGTAGGCGTAAGGCCACCGAAAACCTGTAGAACCCAATACTAATCTATAACTAATCATACAATCAACAATACCAAGATCAGAACCTGAAACACATTACAAGATCACTTCCATATCAACCATACATCAAACGTGTACCATACTAGTATATACGTACGAAAATGATACCATCGATTACAATTTAGTTAAAAATATACTAACAACTGTAACATATAGAATAACTATTACAATCCCAAATGAAATAGTAGAGAATTCAAATATCTAATACTATAATACCACAATGACCATGGAACTCCAGACTAATCTCTTTGAGATACATACTCATTATGATATAACAAAATGAACAAAAAGAATATGGACAGAGTAATCCCCAAGCGAAGAGACGGAGCTTGAGTTTTACCTTGCCTCAACCTCTATAGTACCTGAAAAATGAAAACCACTAAAGGGTGAGATAAAAATCTCAATGAATACATAATAATTCAATATGTTATGCCGGCTAGGTACAATTGTAGGATATAGGAATAAGATAACTTTAATGCATTTAAGCAATGCCAATAAGTAGGTAATTGAAATCATCATAATGGGTTCATTTATGAAACCAATAAATGGGATTCAAAGTATAGTAATTGAATACAATTTACTTTATTTTAGCAGAAATCATATTTTCGAGAATGGTATGCTCCCATTCACATTTAGATCGAGTATCGGCTAATGCTTCGCACACTCATAAAAATTCAAGCGAGAGACTGATAAGGTCTCCCGGCTAGGATCACCTTTCCCAGCTAAAGTGGATACACTATCTCTATCCGTCGGACCTTTTTTACCATATGCACATGACTGATGTATATCCCACATCAGATGGAGATTTCTGCTTTAATCGATTTATCACATTTACACAATTGAACGTATTAGGGATTCAAATAAACTATGGTACTCATCAATGAATAAAATTTCAATGTACCATCTTTATATCAATATAAAGTAGACTAAAGGTCTCAATAAATGTTTCAACATGTTTGGGTTCATGAATAGATATCAATGGAACACAAGTTCAATCGAGTAATCGAATTGGTATTATGAATGAATGGTTATACAATGGGATAATGCCCATAACACATTGATTATCATGTACTCACCTTAGGACTCCTTTGCTCCTAACTAGCACAAGTAGAAATGATGATCGTCTGGTTCCTCTTGTACTTTGTCTTTAGGTTCTACAAGAACCATTCCAATTAATCACAATTTAGATCATCATTCCCAACTTATCTATAGAACCAAGTCACATTCTAATCCTACACTTCTAGTTCTATACTTAGCATACAATTACTATCAATACAATTAATAAAACATTACATGCCATTACCATTCGTGCACATACTTTCACTATTGGGTTGAATAGACCTTGGACCAATGTCCAATTCCCATCAATTATACTCCACAATGATCATATATGACAATCTAGCATGCCAATGATTGAAATAAAAGCATGCTGAAGTTGGGCATGCATAATTGGTATGCCCGTACCCTCTGCCCGTACCATAAGAAAGCTAGGCAGAAACAATGGTACGCCCAGCAATACGGGCATACCCTTGCCCGTACCCTTTTGGAAAACACACAAAAGCAATGGTACGCCTAGCAATACGGGCGTACCCTTGCCTGTACCAAATTCTGGGTTGGATTTTGGCAAAATCCTCCATATAGCTTGAGAAGAAAACACCCATTTCATATCTAAAGCCAAATTACTACTAAAACATATTATGAATACAAAGTTAAGCTCATTTTATCAACCAAAACTTAGAACAAACAAGGAATCTTTAAAAACCCATTTTTGATCAAACTCATTATTACCAAAATGAGAGATCTTGAAACCCCTTTTTGAAAATCATTTCCACATACTCAACACTTCTCAAATCATACTTATAAACCATCATCTAAATGCTTTTTTTTCTCAAAGAAAATCATTTTCTAGAAACCCATTTGAGGTAAATCTTTTGAAAGAAAGAGAAGAAAATAAGACAATCACAAACAAGCAATGTATTGTTAAAATGAAGAAAAGACTTTGGATCTTGAGTTGTTACCTTTGAGATCTTCTCTTTGATGGTGATTTGTCTTGATCAAATGAAGGAATAAAGAAGAAAAGAAGAAAGAAAGTTGAGAGCTTTTCTTTTGTTCTTGATAGTTTTTTAGAGAAAATGAAAAGATGATAGCTATGGAAAATTGGGGTTTAACTTAAAATGGATGGCTATGATTTAATCATAGAAATGAATGGCTAAAAGTGATTAGCTTCCTTGAGAAGCTTTGATATTTTCTTTTTAATTGAAAAATCAGGTGAAAATATGATGATGCATAATGTCTAGGTTCAATGAACCTAATAATAAGCAATATAAAATGATGTTAGTGGAAAATGAGACTCATTTTCCAGTAACTCATTTCTAGCACAACAATTATCAATTTGGTCCATATTATTCCACTTATTTCTCCATTATGGCTGGCCACTATAGGGACTTTGGCTAGCCCAACACTTGTTCAATTGTCACACATATTCATATATCAATTATCACTTGCTTATGGAATTTAATCATAAATTCAACAAATAAATTTTACATGCAATAATTATCGAATTTAACTTTTCTAAGCACATTAATCATTCAATCTTATCCATCCTTATGCAAATCAAATTGTTTAAGGTCTAGGGTATTACACTTACCCTTTCATGTAATGAATATAAAACTTGGACCTTAGGTTGTATGTACTATAAGTAAGAACCTTGGTATGATTGCATAATCATGAACCACTTTTTTATCCATGCATCCATAATGTATAAAGCATGCATTCATGAGTCTAGGTTGTACCTTGAACCAAAGTCAATCACAAACCCTTAAAACACATTACCATAAGCCCAAAATACCCAAACACAAGAGCCTAATATATTACCCCTAACCCTAAAATCTCTTGGCTAAAAACCTTCAAGACACAACACTCTGCCTTGAATCCAAAACATTTGGCCCAAAATAGCTTAGGGAATCATTTTCTCTCAGAATTTGCATACCAACCCATGCCTTCATCACCTTTTTATACCTTTTCCCATACATGTACCTCATTTCTTTATTTTGCTTTTAAGCTACCAATGGATGACCCAATTGACATGGATGTTATGACTGTACTCATGACCAACCTCCTCAACAGGCAAGAGGAAAACTTTCAAGCGACCCTCACCAACGCCTTGAATTACCAATGCCAATCCATCATGGATGAATTAAGAGGGTTAATGAACTACACCAAATCAAACCCAACTGATCCAAGCTCCCCTACCGCACCTCCTACTGTTAGAGTATATGCCCTAGAGTTATATATATATGTTATGTAAATGTAAAATAACATCTTAACAAATGGCAATAAATATATGTTTCTTTATATGAAAATGTTCCATTGCGTTAAATATATATTTGTAGTCCATTAGTATTTTTGTAAGAGGATCTAATATCAAGTGTTGAGAATATGAATGACATATCGCTCTTAAACAAATACTTTAAATGTTCATGGTCATAGGAATAATGACTGGGCATTATTAATTCCGGAAGACCGTCACCTCTGTTTATATTTCATAATTAGTATGTGATACTTATGATTATAGAGGCAGTGAGCATCATGCTGTTTGACAAATATTGTCGATACAAACATGTGGATATTCATATGATAAATAGTTGAACTATGACGTTAGATGATGATAACATGGAGTTTTATTGCTAGTCAATAAACCATCGTCTAGGTTATAATTGTACATATAGTCCTTTGACTTGAGGAACACTGTATCTCATTCATTGGTGGTTCGGATTTATTACTTCTTACATACTGATGCTATTCATATAAAGGTATATAGCATGTGAGGGTTCTAACTAGTTATGTATGGAGGTAAGTGATTGCTAAGAGAGAATTCATTAACTTGAATAAATGAGGAAGAAATCCTATTATAATACCTAAGGTTTCCATAGCTTATTAGAGTTACGATAATGCCAGAGAATATAAAATTTATGGATAGTATGATAAAGAAATGATAATGGGAATGAAACGGGATATTTGTATGTTAAGTGCATTGTTTATTTATTTTGCAATGTGTATGTGTTTATATGTATTTTTATTGAATTAATTAAGGTAATGTGTCTATGTTTTAAAGTTGTAATGATATGGAAAGGTAGGAATTAAAATGCTAAGTAAAAGGAAAGAAAAAAAGTTACAGAAAAATTTTAAGTTCGAAAAATGTGCTCGGATGGGCTTGTTAATGGGCTTTTGGACTTAAGGCCCAAGCCCATGGTATGGCCGGCCCCTTTAGAGCTCAAAGATGGTGGAGCTTAACTATACTAAGGTTAGGGTGGAGTTTGGTTAGGTTAGACAATTTTGGTGTAGTAGCCATTATTGTTGACTTTGTCTAAATCCTAAAATTTTGGTTAACTCATCTTCCCATCACCAAGTCCAAGTTTATTTTTCATCATCATTTCTATGCTAAGTCACCATCCACCTAAGGGAAATCCTAACCATCCATCTTGATTGATCATAGCCATCCATCTTGAATGAATCAAAGCCATTGAGATTATGGGATTGAATCACCACCCTTAAAATTCATTTACATATAAATTGAAAAATTGCCTATTCTCTTCATTTTTAACTTAGCACCAAAAATATATTCTCACAAAAAACTAAAATCTCTCAACTTGTTTTTCAACTGAGAACATTAAATCAAAGCATCTCAAGGTAAGGATTTGTGCTTATTAAGTTATTTCTTTATTTCTAGCTTAAGCTTGATGAGTTAGTAGCAAATATATACTTTTCTTTTGATTTCTATGATTCAATTTTATTAAGGAAATTCATGGGAAAGTTAAATTAAATATGTTATGTGATGGAATATGAGAATTAGAGTTAAGTATTTGAGGTTGAGCAAGTGAAATTAAGCAAAGGAAGCATGAAAACCAAGTTAGAAAATTCTAACATAGGGTTCGGCTAAGTTTGGTTCTTGGGGGGGGGGGTGGGGGGAGGGGGGGGAGAGGGAAGTGTTCTAAA
>CATKHJ010119263.1:0-15030 GCA_949750685.1 Vernicia montana | reverse complement strand
TTTGTTTGAATGATTTAGATATTCACATAATCTTAAAATTGCTTATTTGCTTTGATTAATTGCTTCTGCTAATATTGTTTTAATATTCAAGTTTTTCAAAGCAAAAGTTTTTAAATTGAAATTGATTTTTGAAAATCCTATTCACTCCCCCTCTAGGATTTGCCATACTTGGGCCAACAGTGTTCATGGTAGATGCAATGTGTAGAGAGTGAATATTTGAAAATATGTATAAGAGATGCAGTGTAAATGGTACACCCAGTGGTACGCTCGTACCAGTGGGCGTACTATAAGTGCCAAAAGCAGTGGCTTCGATACACCCAGCAGTACGAGCGTACCGTTGGGCGTACTGTATAATCTAGATGAATGGGCTAAGGTACGCCTGGAGGTACGAGCATACCATCTAACCTGTACGCCCGCAGTACGGTACGCCCATGATGGTATGATCGTACCGTCAAGAACTCTGGGTGTACCATCCATTCTGTGTACCAAGGTTCGGTACGCCCATGATGGTACGATCGTACCATCAAGAATTTTGGGCATACCAGCGGGTATTTTAAACGAACCTGCTTCTGCCATTCAGATAATTTCTTCTTTCTCTTTTGATTATTCTCCATTTCCTCTCAAATTGCTTACCCTCTCTCACTCGAATCACACACTAACACACTCTCAAGGGATTTTCAACCTCCACCCATTAATTTAAGAAGACTTTTGTTGCAAATTTTCTACATAATCTCGCACCATTCACTGCCATTTACAGGTTTGAGCTCTCTAACTCTATTTCTCGATTTCTTTTGCGATTTCTTATGGTTTCTTCATGGGTTTGATAATTATATGCTTTTTAATTCACGAAATTGACATGGGTTTATCATTTGGGTTTGATTTTATTTATTTTACATATTTTTTATGGATTCATGTTCCATTGTTCAAAAAAAAAAAATCTTGTGTGTATGAACCCATTGTAAATTTCTGTGGGCTTCAATGTTGGGCTATGGAAATTGTTGCCATTTGAAAATATGTAGTTTGGCTTGGTCCAATTTTGTGGCTATTTATTTTCATACTTATTGGTGGTTGGTTTGCTAGTTGTTTTGAGTTGATTGATTCGGTATTAAAATTTGTTGTTATGTCGATATAATGCCAAAATTTCACTAACCTCGACCTGTGTGTTTGGTGTTATTGTTATCTTGTATGGGTTGTGTTGTTTTTTTTTGCAGATAATGGGACCCCAAAAGTAAACAGCTTCCAAAAAGAGCATTACTTTACCTGCAAAACGGACGAGAGGGGAAGGAAGTTCCAGTCGACCGGCCATTACTCCAACATCGACTTTTATCTCTAATCATAAATGCATTCAGTTCTCCGCTCTAGAGGAAAGACGACGATTTGAGCAATTGGAAAACAAAGAATGGTTCCCTTCTCGGATATTAGATTGGCCTGCTATAGAAAAGGCCCAACTTACTGATGAGATACTGGGTTTGATCAACCAGCCGAGATGGGCACAGTTCTTTGCTATAAACGAGCCAGCTTATAGAGAGTTGACCCTTGAGTTTTATTGCACCTTCCAGTTCAACAAAGACAAGCTTTCTGTTATCGAGCCGACCATACAATTCTGGTTGGGTGGGAAACGGTTTCATATCAGTATTAGTGATCTCGGAGTTCATTTGGGGCTATATTCTGCAGAGGAAGTACAGACCATTGAGTATCTTGATTCTGAAGTGAATTTTACAGAATATGATGTTGTCCCTGCTACAGCTTAGCAGAAACTTGCCCCGACTGGGGGTAAGTATGATCCGGCTGGTTAAATAATAAACTAAAAAATCTTGTAGGTCGAAGAAGGGACCAGATGGTTGTTTGTATGGCGGGATGTATATCACGAGATTGGCTCGTGCCTTAGGTGTGTTAGAGGGGTGTTCCACTATGACCATAGATGGGATGCCCAAGCTGCTGGGTATAGACACTTTGAGGAGACTAGATCCCACCCAATTTGTTGAATCATCTACTCCAGTTTTAGCTCCAGTGCCTCCTGCTCCCACTTTCGATTTACCACCACCCACTAATATGCCTGGCTCGTCCACTACAGCTGGACCATCCTCTACTGCAGGACCTTCTTCTTCTGCTGTCCTACCATTTCAGCCTGCACCTCAGTTCTATGATTGGAGGCATACAGTTAAGGAGGATATTGTGATTGATAGGAAACCAACTGCTTTTGAGAGACAAATATGCAGAATAGAGAGTCAGCTCCAGAGAGTCCAACTCGATCAGCGGTTTATCGGCCAGATTCAGCAGCAGGTGATGGAGACTCAACGTTTCCATACGACCCAGTTGGCATGGCTCCAATCTTTTATGGTGGCATTCTGAAAAACTCAGGGTTTCCAGCCACCTCCACCATTCCCATTTTATGCCCCTGTTAATGATGATGTGGTTGCAGGTGATGATGTTATCTCCCATGATGGTGATGGGGATGATGATGAGATGGGCGATTAGTCCCCTTCTCTTCCTTTCGATTATTGTCTTTTTGGATGACTGTACTTCATATTTTGCACTATTTTTCATTTTTCTTTTCTTTTCTTTTTATTATTGGATAACTGTTATTCTTCTAGATTATCTTTGTTTTATTTTGAAGCACCCATATCTGACTTATACCCTATTTGAGATGGATAGCATGGATTGTGGATCCTCTTCTTTTCGATTATATCAATGACAGGGCAGTTTCTCTTTCTCTCTCCTCTTTTTATTATTTTGTACTTTATTTATCCCACATTGGGCATTGGGGACAATGTGTGATTCAAGTGTGGGGGAGGGACTACTTGAAACTTCAATGCATGCCTTTTATGTTGATTTTGAATTACCTGAACAGTGAATTGAATCTTAATAATTAGCATAGCATGAATTTTTATTTCCCTAGTTAATGACTTGCTTATAGTTAAATGGTGATAATTTGTTGATGCACAAATTGAGTGATGTGATCTTTCTTTAAGAATCCAATTTGGTTTGTTTTGACAAAAATTTTGCAATTTTCTAAATCTTGAAACTTTAGTTACATTTGTGAGCACAAGAATTTTCATAGTGTTTAGTTTTACCTAGTAGAAATCCTATATATCTTAGGTTGCATGTTTTCATCCTCATTGAATTGTTTAAAAAAAAAAAACAGAAGGAGCTTTGAAATTTTAGAATCTATTCTGCTGTTTTCAACTATTTTAGAAACACAAGGGTTAAGATCAAGAATAGTGCTAGTAGCCATTTGAATTTTGATCTTAGCTGAGTAACCGGGGGTCAACATCACAAATGTTTTCCTTCGCGTCAAAAGGCTAGTGTCAGTTCAAACAAGTCAGGCTCCTTAAAAAGCGCATATATGAGAAGTGACATTCTTGGGGATGACCATGCACCTAGGAGAAAATTTATATTATTATTGCTATGATTAAAATTTGCACTTTTTGAAATAGTTGCTCACATTTGTAAGTCTTGAATTCAAGGTTTAGGTTTGTAAAAACTGGTTATAAATGCATCCTAGTTTGGGTTATCATTTTGGAAGATTTTTTATTGATCATTGTTTTCAAGCTATGCAGATTCTAAGTTGTCTATCATTTAACTGTTTGATTGTTGTTAATTCTAGGGAGAAATTTTATGTCTATGCTTTTTGTTTTGATTCAATTTGCTTGAGGACAAGCAAAAACTCAAGTGTGGGGGAATTTGATAAGTGTATAATTTATGATATTTTACCCTTGCTCTTTAGCGTATTCTATTGTTAAATTGAGTTTAATTTGTTTATTCAAGTATTTTTCAGAGTAATTTGTAGGAATTCTTTATGTTTTGGAATGTCGTGGTCATTTGAGCAGGAATCACAACTAGGAATCAAGGAACAAAACATCTTTTGAGCAAACCTCACAAATGGTACGCCCATAATGGTACGCCTGTACCATTATGCATTGTGGGCGTATCATCTCCATTTTGGACAGTTTTGAAGAGGCAAGAAAGGTACGGGCATACCATCAAGGATTTTGGGCGTACCAATGGACGTATCAGGCATATTTCAGGAGTATAAAGTTGGAAAGAAACAAATGACGAGGGGATCCGACTTTTTTATTGAGAGGCTATTTCTCTGAGGAGGGACAAAAGGTTTTACAGATGAAATTGAGTGTGCAGATTCAAATACTCGAAATTTCGAATCAAGAATTGAAGATTAAAGTAGAGGTTATCAAATCATTCGAGATAGATTGTTTGATTTCTCTTACACTTTCCTTTTATTCTTGTTTCCAATCTATTATCATGAACTAATTTCTTTTAACCTAGATATTTGATGAATTCTAGATCTTATTGTATGAATTGAACAGGGTTTATCAATTGAATCATTCATTGAATTGTTTTATCTTTGTAACTATTAATATTACATCTTTTTAGCAATTACATGCTTGTTAATCAGATATAGTTTTCTTATTAATTGTCTTGAGAAAGCTTAATTAGAATTGAACATTCATAAAGGTTGAGAATTGATTGGGGTGCTAGAAAAAGACCTGCAAGATTCTTTGGTTTATTATTCTTTATTATTAATGCAATAGCTATTTAATTTTGCTTGAGACGAGAGTCCTTGCATTTTATTTAGTAATTAGGGATTGGTTCGCTTGAGAAAGGTTTCAATCTGAATTAATAGAATACCAATTCATTTTATTTGTTTGATTTAATTGAGTTACTTTTCATGAAATATATATAAGGTCTAGGGGGATTCAATATCTAGTTTATTTCCATCATCAATTATCTTTGCAAAATTACCTTTTATTTCCTTAGTTAAATCCTTTAGTTTAATTAGCTATTTTTAAAATTAATTATTATTCAAACAATTTGATTCGCTAAACAACTATCGAAATTTGAGCTAATACTTGATACTTGTCCTCTGTGGAACGATAATTCACTCACTCTATATTACTTGAGCGACCCGTGCACTTGCAATAGCATAGCATAGAAATTGCGCATCAACATGTACTCACAGTCCCAGTTCTCCACATAATTCTCACAGTTCGGTGCACCTGTGCAGCCTCCTTATGATCCGTTTGCATCTGCATAGTTTCAACCAAACCCATATGCAGCTCCATCCTCTGCATTCACGCCTTGGACAGGAGCACAATGGGGTGGAACTCCCATGCAGTAAACACAATATTCTAGCGGGTTTTTCACTCCAGCTATTATGTTAGCACCTGCTTTTGGGCATCCATCTGCTATATCGGGACCTATTTTTACTCATTCTCCAGTTTCATATCAGATGGTTGTTTAAGAGCAGGATGCTCCTGCTGAAGAAGAGAATGTAGAAGTACAACCTACGGTGGTTCAGCCTAGACGTTCTCCACCACGTGACCGTCGGCCTCCTCCTTGTGGAACTGGAGGAGATCGATGTCATGTTCAAGGGGGACGCAGAGGTCGTGGAGCCCATTAGTTATTATTATTTTTTTTTTTGGCAATTGTACACTTAATATAATATAGATTTTAATGGAAATCTTTGCATATTTACATATCGGGTCCTTAAGTTCCCATATTACTATTATATTAATATGATTATGATTAAAATAATATATCGGCATAATTAATTTAATACAAGGCATAACACCTACCCAATTATTGCTAAAATATCATAGTTAAACATCATATCATATCTTATCAGACATTTCATCATCGGATGCATACTTATGGTATCTAAGCACATTGTTAATCTCTGTATCCGATAATGTTCTGCCGTTGGCATTGGCTTATTCTTTTGCAAGTTTTAACATGTAATATCTTGATATGCGACGAAGCATCCGGGTATTCTCTTTTCGTATTCGAATAACAGTAGTTTCGTATGTAGACATATTTCTCCTTATCAAACTTAATGATCGGCGATGTACGATCGGAGCTTCAAGAGCACGTAAATCTTCTACCAATTTATTTGATTTTTCTATTCGAAAATGTCACTCGCGTCGCAAACCAGCATAGTATTCTTTTCGATATGTGAAGTATTTCATGCTCATACTCATCGTTAAAACACAACATTATTTTCCTAAAAAATTTTCAACGATTGATGGAAAAAAAAAGGATTTGTTAAAATTTACCAAATGTAAAAAAAAAATCCTAAATAAAAAATACAGATGTTATGATTTCAATAGATATAAAAATTAACAAAATTATTAGTTCACTTAAATAATAATAATCAAATTTTTTTATTATTATTATTATTATTATTATTATTATTATTATTATTATTATTATTATTATTATTAATTTTGTTACATAAATGTATTTTAAACAATTTTTTGGTTAAAATAACAAATAATAACAATCATTTTCATAATAAAATTTTAACATAATAATGACAACAAATAATGACAAATAATTTGAATATATTAACCTAACAATTAATAACATGAAAAAAAAAAAACAAATATTAATAAAAAATGTGTGAAATTATTAAACATAAATATTATATTTAATTATATTTAATTGAAGAATTATATTAAATATAAATGATAATTAAATGATAATTAAATATAATGTATGAAATTAATTAATATAATAATTATATAATATTAAATATTATTAATCTCTTTCGTATTAAACTATATTCTAAATTCCTATATAATTTAATAAATGTATTATATATTAAATATATAATTTGATTCGCTGATATATTCAAAATTAAGTTAAATATATTCAAAATTAAGTTAAAAAATATTTTAATTATATTGTTAAATTTAATTAACAATTAATTATATTTTATGTAATTTCATTAGCTTAATTAATATTTTATGGTGTTTTAGGTTTTAGCTTAATTTCACATAGTACTAATAATTATTACATTTATTTTTAATCTAACTCAATTTAAAAAAAAAATTACTTTTATTTCAAATAATTTATTATTTAACACAAATTTAACTAATCCACAAAAAAAATTATTATTTAACACAAATTTATTACAAATAACATTAAAATATAATTATTTGTAATAAATTAATATTTCACAAATATTATTTTTTTTGACATAAATTAGTTGTTTACAAGCTAAACCAAAAATTATTTTTTCAAAAAATTAAGGGATAAAATACACAAAAAAAATTATTAAACCTAATTATAACAAACAATTTTTTCAAACATACACTTCTAAGTTATTTGCCATAACACATTAAATATTATTTCTCTCAAAAATCTAACAAATAGACAAAAAAATAATAATATTTACAATTATGGTGAAAAAATGATATAAAAATTAAATATGTTAATTTAACATAATAATTAAAAAAATACCTCTTTTGATTTTTCAAAAATTGCAATATCACCTGAAAAAAAAAACTTAGATAATTTAAACAAATATATAAATTATTTTAAAAATAATAAAATAATTTGTAAAATAAAATACATTTTTCGAAGTACTTTTCATTAAAATACATTTTAATGAAGAAAAAAAAAATTGTTATTGCTTGAAAATGGTAGAAGAAAAAATTGAAGTTTTAGAGAGCTGAAAGTTTTAAAGTGTAATGAATGGTAGAAGAAAAAATTGGTAGAATATAAATTAAGCTTCATTTGTCCCAAGCCGTTAGATCAAATGGATCCAACGATGCATACAAATCCGGCACTCTAAGTACCGGATTAATGCTGCATGCCTCTGCATCCAATCAGACACAAATCTTAGAATTCGGCATTATAAATGCTGGATTCTGAGATTCACCTGCCAGGAACTTTATTTAAATACAAATCCAGTATTTAAACTACCGGATTTGTGTTTATGTGACAGTCAAATTTGGTAGTTTAAATATCGGATTCTCATTAACAAATTTTCAGTGTTTAAACAACCGGATTACAAGTCCTCTTATCAAAAAGTGACATATTTTCGAAATTATTTTCAAATGTGACATATATAGGTAATTATTTTTTAATTTTGACATATATTAGTAAATTGCCCTATTTTTCTGGTATGAAATTATCCCATAGGAAACTTAGGCACCAGTATATTGGAGCACATTCATGTAAATTCTGTTATTTTTAATGTAAATGTTGCACAAAAAGGTTGCCAATTTCCTTGGCCAGCAAAGTGTGCTAATTATGTTCATTGGTAAGAGAATCTAATTAGGCCTGCATTGCATTAAAGATGCATATACTAAACAATCCTATTTCCAACTAATTTTAATTTTCTGCCATCGAAACATTGCTATAACTTGCTAATATTAAGCTTTACGTAGTTTTCCATCCTAGCTTACAAAGTTGGTATCCAAGCACTAAGAGAAATCTGGTCTACATTTAGTCTGCATGGCATTAAAGTTGGCTCAGGTGAGCTATTTTCTCTAAAATGCGTTAGTACAACAAAATAAGGCTAATTGCTATAAAATAATTTATAATTCTATCATATTTTTTGAAAATATATTACTCCCCTCTGGTTCTCAATAACTGTCTTTTTAGAAGAGTGATTTTGTTTCAATATAATTGTCGTTTTAAGAGTTCAATGCAACATTTATTAGTTTTTTTCTAACTTTATCCTCATTCCAATTCCAATATTTCATATGTTTTTTCTTATTTGGTGAGAGAAAATAAAAGTATATTTGTCCATATTAATTAAAATTAAAAGTATTTAATAACTTTCTTAATATGTGTGCATCCTCTTAAAACGACAGTTATTGTGAAACGGATGGAGTATTATACATCAAATTGATAAATTTATTTACAATCATACTCTATGGATAGGCAAAACACTTGTAATTCAATATTAATTATTTTCAAGTCAAAAGAGTACTAATAATTATAGAAAATAGAGGTCAAGGAGCTTAGGCATATGATAAACAATGTTATTGTTCCTAATTGAGTTGAAATTATCTATTGATGGAAATATTATATATTTTTTTCCTATATTACACAAATTATAAGTGATTATTGTGCCTGAATATTCACTGAAATGGAGAATATTTTGATTTGAGTTCAATTGTGAATAAATTTATTAATTTGAGATATAATAATTTATTTTAAAAAATAAAATAAAATTAAAAAATTGATGGTATTTCAAATCAATTGATCATAAAATAACATGTTCAGTAAGTTGTAGTCAAAGGCATTTTTCTTGTCCTTTATTATGGACTATTTTTATTTCCCTATTCTTTATGTGTATAATAATTGGAGAAACATGTACTAATTTGTAATTTACAAAAGTATATTTATATTTACAAAAAATATATTTTTTTTGGGGTCAGAATTGCAGAGAATGTTAGCAGTAGTCAAACATTGGACAGTTAAGATCATGGCTGCACACCGACCCAGAAACAACTTGCTGATCTGGTGGTTCTTGCAATTGTTCATCCCCCCTAAGCCAATACTGTCAAAATCAATCAGATTGTCTAAGACTTTCTTATTTGATTAATCAAATAAATTGTTCTACAACTTGCAAATAATTAAGAATTTTCCTACACAGGAACCATTACAATATTAACATTAGGTAGGCCCCATTCACCAGCCATAGCTAGCCTCCTGTTAATTTCTTTTTTGTTTTTAATGTCAAAACCACCGCCCCACACGTGCAGACTCACGAACAAAGATTGTCTGGGCCCTTTTTTTTTTTTTTTTTTTTCTCAATGATCAAAAGGGGGCTTCTGTAAATACATGAACATGTCCTGCAAAGGCGAGAGCTGCTGATCCATTTGAAACTGAACTTGTAAAGGAAAAGGGTCATCCTGAAACCCATCTTCTAAGTAATTGAAACCAAAATCCAACACATTACTATCCAACTCATTCCATTTGGGTTCACTCTGGACTTCCTTTTGATCAGGTGATAGCTCATGCTCCTCTGAGCAACTTGTGTCTGTATGCGTATGCAATCTGGGTATGGAATCAGATGTATCCATATGTACTGATAAGTCATTGTTATGGTTGATAATTGAAGATGGTGCTGACATTAAAATGTTAGGTTTCTGATCCTCCAATTCTGGGTATTCTATTAATTTATTTCTATCCACAGGGCCATGCTTCTCTGTACTTCCTTTCTTGTTGTATATTCGGCATAATACCCAGTCATCAAGCTGCAATTACAAAAAGACCATCATTATTTGTAATCAAGGGCCAATCTATTAGCTAGAAATTTGGTTAAATTATATAATATATACCCTGAGGTTGCTTTTTTTGCCTGCAGACCTATCCACATTGGCAAGCCGATACTCATGCATGATCCAGTTGGTTTTAATTCCTTTTGGAGCTTTTCCAGCATAAAACACCAGCGCTTTCTTTATTCCAAGTGGTTTGGGCCGACCAATGGGTTTATCAGCTCCGGTGGCTTTCCAGTATCCGGATCCAGCTGCCCGGTTCGGCCGTGAACCATTGGGATATTTTCTATCCCTTGGAGAAAAAAAGTACCATTCCTTTTCACCGTAAAGAGCCATTTCTGCAACCACATAAATACCCAAAACTTGCTCAACATTCAACAACAAATGCAAACAAAATTTAAAAATTAAATAAAATTTGATCTTGAAGCTAACCCAATATTTAGATCTGAATGATCCAACAAGTTTTTCAGAATTTCTCATATACAGAAATGAGTGAGAAATTGCCTAACTTCTTATTAATTCCAGAAATTGAATTGATACAATCAATTAATGGAATTTCAAGATCTTTACTTCTTATTAATTCCAGAAATTGAATTGATGCAATCAATTAATGGAATTTCAAGATCTTTAAACCAAATTAAAATTAAATAATAAAAAAATAAAAAATTACCTGGAAGCTGCCATGGATCATACTTATAAAGATCAATTTCAGCAATAATCGGAACAAAAATAGGCTGCCCAGCGCATTTCCTACATAAATAATGATTCACCAATTCATCATCTGTGGGATGAAATCTGAACCCAGGAGGTAACTCTAACTCAGCTCCCTTGATCATTTCCTCTTTAATATCTTCTTCGTTAATCTTCTTCTTCTTCTTTTCTTCTTATTATATTATCTTCTCTCTCTGTCTCTGTGTCGCCGCCGCTCTTTTGTTCGCTTGAGAGTTTAACACAAAGCAGAGTGCAAGGGAGATGGATTTATAAAGGGTAAGGAAAAAAAATTAAAAAAGAAATAAAAAGAAAACACTTTTTTGTGTCACGTGGGGTCGTATCTCTATAACCAAAACGTGGGTATTGTCCTGTTCTTTTCCCAGCTGACCGCAGCCGTATACAATGACACGTGTCTACCAGTTAAAAATGAAAAGATGACACGTGTCATATCTTCTGTCACTGCTTTCGTCACCTTCCTCGTCGGTATTTGAAAGTCGGCTAAAATCAACGCCTCTTGCCATTCGTTGACTGTTTTTTTAATTTTTATCACTACTCTTTTTTTTTTTTAAATATTTTTATTACTACTTGGAAGGTCATAGACTCATAGTCAATACTAATCTTTTCGTATAGAGTTGAACCAATGTAATAATGCCACGTTTGAGAGTTATTGCTTGGGACAAAAGCCCTCGTATGTGAATGGAAGTGTATCTCTTTTAAAACTATGCTTGGTTGCACGTGATCACTACTTTTTTCAACGATGCATTTGAATTAAACGTCATCGTCTTTGGCACCCACGTATGGAAACTTACGTCATCATCTTCTTTTGTTTTTGAGTGTTTTTTCTCCCTCAAGTTGAACTATGTTAAACGTCATCACTGACATAAAAAAGAGAAAAAATAATAATTAAAAGGATTCAGTTACTATTACTACCAGTCAAGGAGAGCTCCTAGCAGCCTTCGAGTACTTTCGCAGATATTATAGTGAGGGTGGATTTGAAATTACTATTATAGGTTAAGGTTAAGGTTAAGAAGTGATTTTAGATTTTTTTTTTTTTATTTAATTGATTAATTTTTATTATTTTTTATAAATTATTTTTTTAAATTTGCTTTTGAAAAAAATATCAAATTATTTGTTTCAAACAAAAAAAAAAATTAAAAATAATATAAATTTTTTTTATTCAAAAGCGTTTTTAAAAAATTTAATTCCTAACAAAGCATTAGGAGATATGAATATTTAAACTAATCACGTAAGATATATATATATATATATTTGAATCTCAATTTATTATTTAAATTATACATACACTTATTATTAAATATAATAATAATGTTTAAGGGTATCATGTAAGAGAATATTTTACTATTGGAGCTAGTTGGCTTTCATGCCCAACTTTTGTTTCATGAGTGGAGCCCCCTAACTTAGGATAAATCCATTTTAAGATATGATTAGCTCTTACGTGAAAAAAAGCATTCATTTGATCTATAGTCTTGTATTTAGATATAAATAAGACTTAATTCAAGTTGGATTGAGATTGACCTGATAAGAAGAAGGACCATTAAACTATACCCATCAATTATTTGACAATATTTAATTCAACTATTAAATATGTTTTTCTTTTATTTATTAATACATTTGCTTGTAGATTCTACCTGAATCTCAATTTATGAAAAAAATTATAAGTCGAACAGATTCAATCTCAATTTACTATATATGACATGGTATCAGAATTGAAACTCATATCAATTACATGTGGACTGTTCCTAGGTGATACAAACTAAAATCACCGTATGTTTGTCAAATGTCAACTAGGCTTAATACGATGACTTTAATCATTTGCCACTTAAGAAGAAGTGTTATATATAAAGAATGAAATGTGTGTGGGTAATCTCATATTAATTAATGATAAGAATATGCATAACTTATAATAAAAAGGGTGATCCAATTAGAGATGAATTTAGAACCATTTTATTGGGGGCAAATAATTTTTATAAAAATGCATTTAATTTTCTAATTTTTTACTTTTAAGTATATTATTTAATTTTATTTTTTTAATAAATTTCACTTATAGTTTAAACTCATATAGTTATAAAAATATATATATATATTGTGTCAATACTCATTATTCAAAAAAATTATTATTTTTTATTTTAAAATTCAAATACAATGAATAATATTAGTATAATTTTATTTTAGCCTATTAAAATAAAAAACTTAAAATATTATAATTAATTATTATATTTTCTATAATATAAAAGGTGTATGACATAAAAGATTTTTTTGTACTTTAGTACAAGTATTAGTAGCATAATAAAAATGTGTTTTTCATCATTAATATGTTTGCTCGCGGTAATTGTGGCCTTTTGGGAGGGAGGCAATTATAATTACTTAAGTCTATATATATATATATATATATATATACAATTTTTATACAATAAACATATTGAAAAATTAAAAAAATGAGTTTGGGCTCGAGCTCCCATTCAAATTCGTCCCTGAATCCAACCTAAATAGCTTAAATAATTAATTTTATATTATAAAACTCAACTTATTATAAGCTCGTAAAAACTAACTTTCCTTTATTAATAGTTGTGGACAATTTGTAAAATGAATCATTTTTTTATAACAATTTTCTTTCTTTTGCATCTTCTTAGATGATAATCTTCTTTTGCGGGTAAATAACTCTAAAAATCACTAAAATTTAGTAATTTTTTCAATGTGATCACTAAAGAAAATCTTTTTGTCAGGAAATACTTAAAGTTTCAAAAACTTTTCACATGGAGGTCACTAGCCGGAAACCTAGCCTGAGAGAATGACATGGCATGCCACGTAAGAGAAACCTACTGACTCAGCTAGTCAGCTAGATGTCACGTCATAAAAAATTGACACATCATCATGCCACATGGAAAATTAATTTTTTTCTTAATTTTTCTTTTATTTCCTTTTTTTTCTTCTACTTTCTATTTTTTTCTCTCTCTTTTTCTTTTTCTTTTTCTTTTCATTTATCTTTTTCTTTTTCAGTTCTCTCTTTCCCTGATTCTATCACAAACCCAATCTTTGTTTCTCTCTCTATCTGTTCACTGATTACTCTCCCTCACCATCTCTGCCGACCCATTCTCCTTCTCTTTCTTTTTTTACTATTTTGCCGGTGACCCATCTCACTCATGCACGAACCCAAACAGACTTGAGTCTTGACACACTTTCTGGACTCGCCCAAACTCAACCCTCTCCGACTCTCTCTCTGTCCCTTTCTAGTAACCTGATTCTCTTACTTTGTTGGCAGTGGTCTGAATTGGGTTGGCTTGGATCTTTTTTTTTTTTTTGGTAATTGCTCAGATTTGAAAAAAGAAAAAGAGAGACTTACAGTGAGAGGAATTGCTATTGTAATTGAATTTCAAAGTATTTTGGGTCATTTAGGGAGGTGGTGGAAGCTATGATAATGAAGGATCGAACCACAAGGCATGCTCGTGGATTTGGTTTTGTTGTTTTTGATGATCCAGCTGTTTCAGAGAGAGGAATTGTAGCAAACAAAATTGGGAAAATCATTTACATATAGGAGTCATGAGTTCAATGCTCTAATTGTAGGAATTCATTTAATTCTGATTCTATATTCATTTAATTATTAGTTCAATTCCCAAAAGACCCAAAATACTCCTTGATCATATATGATGAAAGAAAAAGAGAGACTTACAATGGGAGGAATTGTTGTTGTAATTGAATTCTTTATGGGCATGGAGCCTAGCAAGAGATATTGACCTCCCAATGACTGTTCTTTCTTGATTTAGGGATGATTTTGCATCAATGTCTTGGGATTTTTCAAGCGACCCATCTTCGTATGCTTTCTTAAAATCCTCCCTGAGCTTGTTTGTGGTGGTGGTAGTGGTGGCTGTTGTGGCGTCCGATGGTTGTGAGACTAGTGTGGTGGTAGGGCTCGAAATAGGAGTTATGTGCAGACATCGGCAGTGAAGAAAAAAAATGCAATCAGTAGCATTTTTGTTGGGATTGGGGCAATTAACATTAGGATTATTGATGTTATGGGCAAAAGGAACATGGAGAGGGAGAGCGAGAGTGGAGGTGTGTCACGACCCGACTTTCGAGCCGCGACGATCCTAGGGCATGGGTAGGCTTAAGGCTACCGAAAACCACATAGGAACCTCATCAATCAATCATCTATAACCATATCATGCAATCTCCTAAGATCAGAACCAGTCAACCATGCTAATCCATTCTCATCGATAACATTCATAATTCAAATACAATATTGTCTTGCAATAAACTTAATGTCTTA
>CATKHJ010119254.1:0-15905 GCA_949750685.1 Vernicia montana | reverse complement strand
CCAACAACAAGCAAAATACTCCCACCTCCATCAATAGGTTTGGAAAACAACACCAAAAAGCCTATACCAAGAATTTCAAGGTAACTTTTCAAGAAACTTGACTCCTTTCTTGATTTTAAGGCTAATTGATGAGTTGTTCCTTTATATGATGAAGTGTTTTCTTCTCTTTTTCTCTTCATATGTTCGGCCTATAAGAAAATTAATATCCCTATGTTGTTTTGTGATTTAAATACTAAAATGAGTCTAGAAACATGTTAATTTGATGGGGAAATTGATTAAAATTTGATGGGTTTGTTGATTGAAGGAACTAGAGTTTTGTATTAAGAATTATAAGTTGTTCAAGAGTTGGAATTTGTGATTTTTGTTTGGACTAGTTAGATTACATCAGCACCCCACTAACGGTGTTATGATTTTTGTTCGAACTAAACTAACATAATTGATTGGAGCTGGATCAAATAAAGAGTATTGGGCTGGATCTCTTGTGTTAGGCCTAAAAACTTGATGCCTGCAAGAGAAATGAAATGGTCAAGAGGATCAGGCCTTGTGACTAGCAAAGGGCCTTTGAAGCTCAAGTTAGTATAGAGCTTCGCCAGTGATAGCCGGTGAGAAGGAGATTTTCGTTCCATTGGACTTGAGAGCTTTCTAGTGAGAGAAAGAATATGAGAAAGATGTAGAGTTCAATCTACCTCAATCAGTTGTTGATCTTCCTTTTTGTATGCCTTGGTTGTATAGGGCTTACGTGGTTGTTACATTGTGAGTGAGAGAGCATGTCTTGCCTTTGCCCTGCCACTAATTGGTGCAGGTCTGTTGCTAGTAGTGGAGTAGAATAGGTTGTGTACTACCTTTTTGGCTGTTGATGGGACGCGATTGGAGAGAGAATGTATTAGGTGAAGGGAGCGTTGCCTGGAGGCATGCATGTTCTGACATCCCTATGCTGATATTGGTACTGAGTGACATCTACTACAGTTGGGAAGCTTGCCCAACAAGCTTCTTATTGAGAATGGTTTGTCGAAGCTAAAGGGTGAAGGTGAAGACCTCATGTTGAACAAGTGTGAGATGCCTTTCTCTTGGGCTTCATCTAGATGTATTTTGAGGAATTTACGCCGTATAGCCTCTTTTTTATATTTTTAACATTTATAGCCGCCTGATTATTTGTTGTCATAATTATACCTTTCTAATTACTTTTTTATATTTTTTAGGTTTTTTGTTTTCGTTTTTAACTTGTTAGGTTCACACCCAAACAATAATTTATAAATAAATTTTGTACTTCAAATTCATTCTTATTCATACGAAATTGAGAATTCAAAGTGTTGAGCATTGAGGAGAAAAAGAAAATTATGCAAACAAAGGTATTAATGATCAACTTGTAATGAAGTGCAATTCTTACCTGTAAAGGGTGTGCTTGTTTCTCGGGAAAGTTGATGAAAAAACTTTAGAAAGAGTAGGAAAAGTGCGTAGGAATTGGATTTATTGTTTGGTAAGTGAGAAAGTGTTGGGATAATTATAATGGCAAATGAAGGAAGTTGCAAAGGAGTTGAGACAAGCCTTATGGAGTGATCCAGTGTGTGCACGTGTACTTGTTAAGGACATTGTGGGACCATCTTATGCTTTGTTTTCTATGATGTATATGATATTATCTTTTATAATTACTTTCTTATCATATATGCAAATTTGGAATCTTCATATATTAAAGGAAAGGGAAGGGTTTGATGAAAGGACAAGTGTTAAGATTTGTTGAATGATGGAGACATGCAAGTATACACATGGTTTTGAAATTTTCTAGATATGATTGTTACTATTTCTTAACCATAAGAAATTAAACTTTATTTTTTTTCTAATATTTTTACCTATATTTCTCAATTTAGAGGTTTTAAATTAATTTTTTTTTTTATAAATAAGATGAAAGATGCATGATTATTATTTTTAGAATTTTTCTAGTCAATTTATTGAGGTATTGATTAATGAGTTATTCAATTATTAGAATACTAAAAATTATAATTAAAATAATAATAATAATAATTTTTAGTTTGTTGATTCTATTTTTTTTTTTTTTTATTGTATAGTTTTAGTACTTAGTATTTGTAGATTTGATAGTTTTTATTTTTTGTATATTTGTTGAATATTTCTATATAATGTTAATTTTAGAACATTTATATAAAAATAAATGTTAAACAATATTAGATACTAATTATTTATTAGAAGTATACTGTTTTTTATTTAATGTATATTGTTTAGTGTGATTGTTTATTTTGTTTGAAATCCATGGCTTGTCTAAATAATAGTAGATACTAATTATATTGTGAAAATATATTGAATTTATATTAGATATTAATTATTTACTAGAAGTATACTATTATGACTTATATAAACAGTAGTAGATATTAATTACATTGTGGAAGTATACTGAATTTTATTTAATGTATTCCATAAATTAAATGTTAAATAATATTAAATACTAATTATTTGCTATAAGTATACTGTTTTTTGTTTAATATATATTGTTTGCTGTGATTTTTTTTATTTTGCTCAAAATCTATGACTTGTATAAATAGTAGTAGATACTAGTTACATTGTGGAGAATTTGTATTATATACTAATTATGTGTTAAAAGTATACTATTTTTTGTTTAATGTATATTATTTGCTGTAACTTTTTATTTTGTTCGAAATCCATGGCTTGTATAAATATTAGTATATACTATTTACATTGTGAAAGTATACTGAATTTGTATTAGATACTAATTATTTGCTAGAAGTATATTGTTTTTGTTTAATGTATACTGTTTACTGTGACTTTTTATTTTGTTTGAAATCCATGGCTTTATAAACAATAGTAGATACTAATTACATTGTATAAATATACTGAATTTTATTTAACATATTCTATAAATTAAATGTTAAATAGTATTATATACTAATTATTTACTAGAAGTATACTATATTTTGTTTAATGTATATTGTTTGCTATAACTTTTTATTTTGTTCCAAATTCATGACTTGTATAAACAGTAGTAGATACTAATTATATTGTGAAAGTATACTAAATTTTATTTAATGTATTCCATGAATTAAATGTTAAACAGTATAAGATACTTATTATTTGTAAGAAATATATTATTTTTTGTTTAATGTATACTGTTTGCTGTAATTTTTTAATTTTTTTGAAATTCTTAACTTGTATAAATAGTAGTAGATACTAATTATATTGTGTAAGTATACTGAATTTGTATTATATATTAATTATTTGTGTAAAGTATACTGTTTTATGTTTAATGTATATTGTTTGCTGTAACTTTTTATTTGGTTCAAAATTTATGACTTGTATAAACAGTAGTAGATATTAAATTTATTATGGAAGTATACTGAATTTTATTTAATGTATTCCATAAATTAAATATTCAATACTAAATGTTGGTGGTACTAAAAAAATACTAAATTTTATGGTATTGTATATTGTTTACTGTGATTTGTTCCTTTTTTTTAATAAGAAATTAGTGTTTCTAATTTATATTGATTTTTTAAATTTTAAATTTGTTATTATATACTTTTTGTTTAAAAAAAAATCAAAACCTAGCTAATTTAAAAATCCAAGAAAATTAATTCATTTTGAATTGTATAGTTTTCAATCTAAATATAGGTTTGTAGTTAATTTATTTTGAATTTTCATAAATAAAATTTAATTTGATTAAATTAATTTTTAATTTAAAAAAAAAGTGAAACTAATAAATTATAAGCGAGGAGAAAAAAGTATAACTTTAATAGGCTAACAGAAGAACATAAGCTAAATTTGTAAATAAAAAGAGAATTTTGTGCTATTTTTACAAAATAAAAATCAGGAGCTAAAAAAAATATTTTTTTTAATTTTTGAATTATTTATGTAAAAATCCCATGTATTTTTTTATTGGACCTGGATCTTTAGTAGACCTGAACCCTGCTTAAGAGTTGGGTTAGATTGACTTGTGGATCTTTATGGATTACGGGCCCGTTTAATGCAATGGCTATTTTTATCAAAATTCTACAAGCCCCAAATAATAAGACTCAAATTACATGACTTTTTTTTTTTTTTTTATGTATTTTTCCCAATTATTTATTGTCACTTGATCAAATTGTCAATGCGTTCCTTAATTTTATTTAATTTTTAATTTCAAAATCTCAAATATTTAAGAATTTCTAAAAATCATGTCCTTTAAATTTTGTTTTCACGAAGTTTATTTCAGGAATCCATTCAAATTGTTAATTCGTGCATCAGTTTTATTTGGTTTTTATTTTCAACTCCAAAATATCACTTTCAAGTAAGTATACATTTACTTCAAGAGACAATAAATTTATAAAATTATTTTAATAATTATTTAAAAATAATGAAAGCATATTTTTTAAAAAAATGTTTTATCTTTAATTTTTTTTACCCATCTGTTGAATCAAAAGAAGAAAATATTAAATATCCTTTACATGAACAAAAAATTATATTATATACGAATAAAACAATATAAAATTTATTATAAATAAATTATCATGTTCAGTTCCAATAAATTAAATATGCCAATAATAATTTATTAATTAATTTGAATTGTAACTCGAGTTCAATATAATTTTAACTTAATTAAGTAGTACATTACATTGACTCAAACTTGGCTTAATCACATCCCTAGACAACAAATCTAGTGAATTGTTATAAGACTTGTGCAAATTGACTAAATATTAATGGATTGCCATACAATCGATAAATATTTTTAAAACAATGGAAAAATACACCAAAATCATCATCATAAGAAAATGGTAATAAATGTCACTGAGCATTTGGCTCGGTGGTAATACCTCTCATGCCAATTTAAAAAAGAAAAAACAAAATCTCTCATGCTTTTAGCTTGAGAGGGAAGAGAACTTTTCCAATTTAGGCGGTTGACTTTTCTTATTAAATTAAGACTAAATTAAAACATGGAGCCTAGAGAAAGTTGAGAAAATTAAACCTC
Source organism: Vernicia montana (assembly GCA_949750685.1). Lineage (NCBI taxonomy): Eukaryota > Viridiplantae > Streptophyta > Magnoliopsida > Malpighiales > Euphorbiaceae > Vernicia > Vernicia montana. The sequence continues at coordinate 10,936 of CATKHJ010119254.1, read as the reverse complement.
TACAATGAAGAAAAATTACTCTGTAAGCTTGGAAGATTGTTTTTCTTTTCCTTTTTCTGGTGGCATAATCATTACATTTATGCTCCATCCACCTTACCTTGAAAAAAATATTTCAAGGTAAAAAATTTCCAAAACTCTTCCTGCATCACCACCATGAAACAGGACCTAAACCATCTTCATCGAGTGCTCCCTACAAAACCAAAAATTAATTCATTAAATCCTAGAAAATCATTTTTCCTTGAAAATGAAGAAACTAGATAAATATTATGGTATGAGGGGAAAAAATTGAAGAGTTGCCCTAAGGTTTTATAATTTTCCTTTGTACAAGGGAGAGACAGATGGGCACAGTTTAATCACAGATTATATTTGGACAAACTTGAAAGGATTCAAATCCTTCATTGTAGGTCTAGTAGAATAAAGACAAAATCAAATGTGACTCAGAGTCTTGAATGATTCTATACATGGATTTTTTCCTTCTCTTCCATTTCCTTATCAAAATTAAGATCCTCTCTCCCAAATGGTAGAAATTAATTTGATATCAAAATGGAAACATACCCTTTCCTAGCTATGCAATAACACTTTGTCCATCTCTCTCTCCTTCGTCCAAAACGAAAATTATAGCGATTTGGATCCTCTCAAGTTTGTATAATCTCAACCCTTGAATTGACAATAAATGGTTGAGATTAAATTAGTTTTCAATTTTCAAAAGTTAGGTTGTTGTTTATCATATAATGTAATCTCAACTGTTCATTATCAACTCAAGAGTTGAGGATTACACAAACACAAGAAGTCACGAATATGGGAGAATCTTAATCCTACAATGAAATAGGGGGCATGAAACAAAGTCTGTAGAAACATATACTAAAGAATCTATTTCAAAAATCTATCTCAGAAGCATTTAAGAAGCAATTTGTTAAAAAATCTAACTGAAGTTGGACCTTTAAATCATCAACAAGTATGATTGTTTAAATTATTTATTGAACTTATACTATACACAAACTACCAGAATTAATCTTTTGATTAGAGTATTATTTGGAGAGTAACACTCTACATACGTGCATCTAAAATTACTTAAGTAAATGTTATATTCTGTCATTATCACAACAGATAATTTGACTTCTACAAATTTATGAACCCTTGATAAATCTTGCAAATACTAGTAGTAAGTCATTATCCTATTTCCACACACATGCTTTGCACACACACCCCCCCCCCCCCCCCCCCAAAAATCACAATATAAAGAAAGAGTATGCATGCAAGATCACTATATAAATATTAAGTCTGCTTAAATTTCTACATTGGTACAGCTTAAATATTGTTCACTTTTACACCTCAAATGACTATTGATGACATTGGTATGAATACCAGTAAGGTAATAATTAAAATAGCAAGAATACATCTAATTTAAGGGAACTATAATACTTCATCTAAACTACCAAATCCAACTGCTCTAAAATATCTAAAATCTCACTTGGAAATTCAGTTTCAAATCTTAAGCTCCATTAGATGCCAAATACTAAAATCAAAAGAGGCAAAGTGAATCACAATCTTAGATGATAATCTCCACTGGATTTTTTACAATACCAAATTAATATAATATATAAGTTGACTACAATTGATTGCAAAATAGTATGACATAAACTTTCCTGCCAAAGAAGTTTTCCCATTTCTTGATTGGATGTCAACCCCATGCTGACATGGCTAGTTTATGGGTCTATCTCATTAGCTTAATAAGAAGCATATACCAGCAAAGTGGCAACAGAAATCAAGAAATATAGAGATCAGATAATACAGACAAAGGCAATGAGAAATCATAATAATGAAGCTTGAATGAAGAACTCACTGTAATCACCATAGGGGCAAATGGCTTTTCCGGTTGCTCGACTGGAACTGGATGATACTTTACACTGTCAACTCGAAACTTAATCTAGCATTTGAAAACCAAGAGTCAGAATACACTTACAAAGTCAAAGCTTGAGCTTGACTATACCTATAAAATGACAACATAAACCTCATCTGCGCCATCAATAACGAACACATTCTCTGCATTTTCTGGATCATAGTCCCATACCCATGTAACCTCATACCTGCAATTCTTATATAATTATTAAATACACATGTGCATAAGAAAATAATGATAATACAACAAATAGTGAAGGATGCAGCAATGCATAGGCAATTTCATTTGTTGACCTCATAAAGGAGACTAAACCCAGCACACACCCTTACCTCTTCTCTGGATCTGGCACATCATGGGATGGCTTCTGCAAACGATGGACTGGTATGTGAATATCATCAAAAAATCCAAGTGACACTGTCAATTATGGTTCCAACATCAGTATGCAGCGACCATGTAGTTATAGCTTGATGCAATAATACAAAACAGAATTCAAAAAATGCAAGATACTAGCTTAAGGAAGAACACCATCCTTTTAATATTTGTAAGTTTTATTTGCTTAAGGATTTTTTTTCTTTGAAAAATACAAGCACCATTAATGTATCTGGCACTTGTTACAATTCAAATGCCAACTAATCCCAATTATATAAAACTACCCCTGTTTGATTTATGTGTGCCACAGTGATGCTATCACATTAAATAATAATATTTGTACAGCAAAAATAGACGGAAAAAAAAAAGATATATAAAGTGTTTGTTAAACATACAACGTAAGCCATCCTTGTTTGACTCTTTAAGTTTTGCAACAATTATCTCCCCCACAAATGGTCGAAACACAACCATTCTAAATTCCACCTGCCAAAAGAACAAAACCAATTATTAACTAATTCTATGATTAAGCACTGTGAATCATTGAGGGACTACTTGAAAAAATAAATCAATCCACTGCATCATACATAGGCATGTGATGTAATTATCATCATATATAGGCATGTATCCAATTATTAAAAGTATTTCAAAAAGTATCATAATTCCTTCAGAGTTTATACATTATGAGACATTTTTGGCATTAGTATCCTAATTGAGATTCTAGATTCATTGTTACCTGCTTTAGAATCAATGAGCTAACACTCTCATAGTAATCTCAAGAGTTCCACCAATTCATATAGATCAAAAATACCATTATTTAATGAGCTAATATTCTAACAGTAACTACCATATTAAAAGAGATGAATATTGCATTAAAAAGTGACCCACAGCCATATATGACCATGTAAAGAAAACAAAACAAGTTCAGTGGATGCAAATTCAACATAATTTTTATAAAAAAAAAAATTGCATGAACAGAGCACAACTAATGCACTTGGAGATACTAAAAACACAAACATAACAAGAAAAAGACATTATAATTACCTTATATGTTGATGCACCATCTCCAGGGAAGATAAAGCCACCATCAATACTTCTAATGTCATATATTGAAATGCATAATCCCAAGTTTGAAATAACCTTCATTACAAATAAAATTTCCAATTTTTTGGTAAAAAATAAAGCAGAACCCGTATAATTAACACACCCAATTTCTCAAACTAGTTAACAAAAGAAAGAAAACTCTCAAACCTTATCTAAAAAGATATTCTCGAGCTCCTTCTTAATAGCATCTTGGAGAGGAAGATTGAGGAGGTAAGGAGGCAAACGCAAAGTGTGTTCTATTAGACTAAGGTAAAACATTCTAAATCAGCAAATATTATAATTCAATGAATATGAGTCTTCGTTCTCCCTCTCCCCTCCGGGATTTTCAAGCGAAATTAAAACCTAAACAAAACATATTTATGAATTTAAGCAATAATGTACTGAATACTAATAATGTGATACTGAAGAGTAAAAAAAAAAGTTAAACTAAACCTCTCAATATTAAATTCTTACCCGTAACTTTAGAACATTTGTAATGTAGAGCAGTGACGGAGCTGATGAAGGCAACAAGGATTGGCCGACCATGAGGGAGATGGGGGCTGTGATGTGGGCAGTGAAAGCAGCACTATCACACAAAAAAGGAAAAAAAAAATCTTCAAATTTTGATTTTCGGCAAGAGTGACATGCTGTCAGCATTAATTCAGCTACCATGGTAAATGGTAATGAGTCAAACAGAGAAAATTATAATTCTAAATAATAATGCAAAATTTTTTTCAGAACAAATACATAATAATGTGAAAATTCATCAATGGTCAATTAAGGTTTACAATAACATGTAGAAAAACATGCAAAACCAAAATTTAAAGAACATGATAAATTAAAACTTGAATACTGAATTTGTCTAGATTCAGAACATGATAAATTAAAAAAAATTATTAGAAAAAGAAATTAAATTCACCTATACACATAAATCTTTAAAATTGCTTCACCTTTAACCAAGTGCTTGCATGCCAACCTATAAACAATATAATAAACAATTAACACTCTGTTTAATTTTTCTTTTTGAACCAGAAATAGGAATTTATATTAGGGTTAAGAATTTTTTGTCCAATAATTTAGGTATTATTATTATGTTAGTAATTCACATATAATTTTTTTTTTTAATGTCTAAATCTTAAAAAGTCTTTTTTTTCAATAAAAAAAAATTAGTATGAGCATTTTTGTTTTCTTCCCTAATCCATACATTAAAAATGCTATAGATACATAGATTATGGATTAAAATAAAAGCAATCAAGTAAAACAAATTAAATAGCCTTATAATATTAAAAAAATATAAAAATATTAACTTTTTTTATGTCATTCGAGCGGTAAATTCTATTTTAGAGCTTCCTTTTGAGTTTGAGCTCCATAACTTCTTTTCCATTTAACTTTTTAAGATTTTGTGTTTTAAAGCATTAAGGTCAAGAAAATTATATTAAAATATTGAATAATTCAGTAAACAAAAGAACACATATATATAAATCTTACACCTCAAAAAATCTAACAAAAATAAAAATTTTACATTTATTATTTTCAACCCAGAGAATTTTCTGCAAAACTTGTTGACAATTGTTGTAAAAGCCATTAATTACAACAAAAATTAAAAAAATCTCCACACACATTTGTTTGCTCAACACAACAGCAATAAATATCCAAAAAATAAGTTATGAATTTCAAATACCAAGATAGAATTTAATCCAATGATAAATGATGTTCTCAAAAGAAAAGAAAAAAAGCCCCGTTGTTGAATAAATCTTGCAAAGGCTGAACCATGAGTGAGTCATGCATGTTGATATATAATGGAAAACTATAGAGAGAATCAAAATTATGTCTTCCACACCGTTATTTTCTCATATTCTCCCAAGAACCAAACAGAAAACTATAGAGAGAATCAAAATTAGAAAAAAATAACATCATCAAACAACTAACAATGACTATGTATTTATTGAAGCAACAATCACAGAACTGCAAAAATTATATGTATAACTGTAAAGATGGAACAACGAAAATGGCAGATAAAAAAAAAACAGATTAAAAGAAAAAAATTGACATATTAAAAAAAAAAAAAGGGTAAAACTTGTGCTAAACTGAAATCCTGAATAGAGGAGGAAGAAGAGAAATTTGTGACTTGAATCAGGTTTTTATAATCTTAATCAAACAGATAGATAAAGGAGAACTGAATGAAAGAGAACCTGAGAGAGTGAGAGTGAGGAGAAAATGCGGCGAGCGGAGGCTGAGTTTTAGATTTTAGGGTTTCATAACTTTCATCTCTTTGGCTATTAAAAAATTAAGATTTACATTTTAATTTATTTAAGGAAATAAAATAACAAAAGTAAATGGGGCCGGTTAGGAATGGCAACGGGACGGATGGGGGCAGGGAAACATCCTACCCCGACCCCGCCACACCGGGGTAAGCAGTTGGCTCCCCATCCCCTCCCCGCTTAAAAAAATAAATCCCTGCCCCGCCTCATTCTGATTTCAATTTTTTTTTCCAAACATTATGATTTCAATTCAATTAATAATATTTCATTTGTTATTCTGAATCTTTCGGAAAATAAAATTTCTGGGTCTATTCCTAATTGGTTTTGGAATTTTAATAACTCTGTTAGAAAGAACAAAGAAGAAGACAGTGGGCGAAATTCTTTGCTTTGGCAAATGCAAACTGTAAAACTTAAAATTTGTGATTTTGGGCTAGCAAGAGTTGATTTCAGTGATGCTCCCACAATTTATTCATATTTATGCTTTATATATCTACTAACACACAAGTTGAATCCAGCCACAAACAAAAGAAAAATGAAAAATTGAAAAATCAAATCAACCACAAACAAAGCTGATACGGTGAACAAAAGAAAATTTGAAATTTTCAAATAAATTAAACAAGAGAAAAAAATATAGAACCTGAAGTTCGAAACGGTGAACGGCTCCTCCTTCCTCTTTCTCCAACGGTAAACGGCTGATCTAAAACTAGAGACCGACGAACGGAAACGGCAACCAACAATGGAGAAGACGAACGGCCGGTGAGAGATGCAAATGATAAAAATGAAAAAAAAAATCAAAATAAAGAAAAACAAAACAACTTACAGTGAAGAGGAACGAACGGCGGCAGCGAAATGGAACGGTGAGAGATGACAGAGACAACGAAAATGGTGGGGCCGAGAGTCAGAGATGAACGGTGAGGCTGAGGGTTTTTGATTGTGAACGAAACGGAAGGATAACTTACAGATAGAGAGAGAGAGTTTAGGATTTTTTAATTAGGGTTAGCTTAGGAAAAAAATATGCTTATATATGTATATATTTTGTATTGTAGGTACTAATACATATATTAATAATATATATATTATAATTTTATTTATTTCGGGGCAGGTCATGGCACAAAAACCGACCTCATCCGTACGCTATTTTAATTTTAGGGTTAACCGTAATTCGCCACGAAATTCGGTCAATTGTTGACTTTTTCGCCCGTTCAGATTGGGTCGGATCCCTATAGATACGGGTCAATTTGTCTCCCTAGAGCTGGTTTAATAGTTGATAATAGAAGTGTTCATAGTTCGGTTTAATCAATTTAGAATAAATGTTTCTAACTAAATTAATAAAGCTGATTTTTAAATGTTTCAACTCTTAATTAAATCAAATAATATTCAAAAATATTCAAACTCAAACTATTTGAATTCAGTTTGAATAATCATGTAGGTCAATTTGATAAAAGTAAAAAATAAATAAAATAAAAAATTGAAGAGATCATAAAAATTTAACAAACATTAAAATAAAATCATATTACTAAATAACAATCAATTTTATCAATACTATAAAATAAAATAAAAAGAAAAAGCAAATTTCAGGTTGTGTACTAGAAATTTTATAGCATAATAATAATAAATTAGAATGAAATATTCCCAAGAAATTATAGTAGGTATCAAAATAATAACATAAATAGAAATTTAGTAGATATTTTTAACTTATAAAAAATTTAAATAATAATTTGCATATTGGTAAAGTACATATCTAAAAAATATATTGGTTTATTATATTATTGGTTCGATTCGGTTTAACTGGATTTTCATTTTCTTGAATTAAAATCAAACTAAAATTTTGATTTATAAAAATTTTAAAATCGTAATCAAACATGAAACATTCTAAACTATGATTTTTTTGTTTGAATTGAATTAGATGAATTCGATTTAATCAGTTTGGTTAATTTTGTGCAGCATAGTTGATAACTAGTAATCAATAAACATATTACTTTTTTTTTTTTTTGCACATAATAAACATATTACTTTGACACGTGTTCGATTATACTTCCTACTTTTTTTTTTTCATTTGAATTTATATACATATTTTTAAACTTTTTTTTTAAGAGTTATTATGAATTAATAATTAACAAAATATGTCAAAATAATAAATTTATTATGTTTTATATTTAACCATATATATTTTTTACGATTTATTATGAATTATAATATATATATATATATATATATATATATATATATATATATATATAATTAAATTTTTAACTTAATTAAATTTTTAACACCTTTTACTTAATTGTTAATATAGTATGGAAATTTTTCACTTTATATAAGTTTAAAATTATTCATAAAAATTCAATCAATTTTAGTTCATATTATATTGTGTTCTTTATTAAGTTATAAAATGATTAATTTTTATAATATTATTATCTATATATTAGTTTATATTCTTAACATTTTAGTTCATTTATTTGTTTATTTCAATTAATTACTTGTATGATTATCAAATTATATTAGTTAATTAAATCTAATAAATTATGTAATTATATAATTTTACTTGTATTTAAAATATCAAATCATATGTTTTAGGTTTCGAGTTAGATTTTTCTTAAGTGAAATTGTCATATTAACCATGTGTATTGTATCCAACGAGTTAAGTTAATGTTAGTGACTTGAAAATTTAAAAAGATTAATATGAAATTATTATTAATATAAAGTTTAACAAGCTTATATTAACTTAAAATTTTCAATATATACTTTATGCTTAAATTATAATTTTTTTCTTTTTTATTTATTAGAGATTCAATAGGCCAAAATAATATTATAAACTACACAATAAGGGATAACCCTCTACTTTATCATCTCTCATCAATTTTATATACCATGTATCACTCCATTATAGGTTTTTTTTTTTTTTTCTTTTTGAAATTGAAATTAATTATGAACAATATAATACACATTGTATTATTATTCATTAATAATTTAATTGTTAATGTATACATATTTAATTTTTTTTTACTCCTCTTTCATCATTTTCCTCATATCAAACAATCAAACTTTTTTTTTTTACTCCTCTTTCATCATTTTCCTCATATCAAACAATCAAACTTTCACCTTTGCCTATACGAAGAAAAGAAAATAAGTAAAACAAACATGATTATATTGTTAAACATTTTTCATAGTGCGGAGGAGGGAACTTGAATCCAAGACCTCTCATTCCCAAAAACAATGTTCTTACCACTTGAACTAGGTTTCAATTGTATTGTATTATTAAACATTAATATATTATAAACATAAATATCTTATATATATAAAGGAGAAAACATCATTTTAGATTGTAAAATATATTACAAAATAAATATATTTATTACCAAATACATTGCTAAATTTATTCAACAAGTTATTATATTATTTAGGCTTAACTAAAAAAAAAAACTATCACGAAATTTGCAATTTCAGCTCAGCACGAACTTTCAATTTTGACAAATCGAGTATTAATCTATTTAATTTTGGAAATTTTTACATCAGTTTGATATCAAGTCAAATTTTCAGTTGCATGTGCTGACATGGCAATTTATTATTACAAATAAATCCACGTCAAACACGACTAAGAAAATGGAAAAAAAAATAACAAACACAACTAAGAAAATGGAAAAAAATAACAAAAAAAAAATCCATACATGAAACGCCTTCGTTTCATTAAGAACAATAATTAAGAATCAAACACCTTTTATGACGATACTGCTAATAGCAGTAATAATAATACTAGTAGTGTATACACCTTCAACTTCGATATATTGAAAGTGGGTGGTGGAAATGAGAATGAAAACAGCGCCGTCCTAACAAAGGAGTTTTTCCTTGTGAGTGATGGCAAGGGAATGGGTGAGGATTATTGAAATTATGTTGGGCAAGTGTGAACCCTAAATTTTGCACCATTTAAACCCTCAGGCTTGCAAAGAGGTCTCGAAAGCTGAAATGGGCAAGAAATGGTCGAGAAAATCGGAAAAATTGACCCTGATGACCGCATAGGCCCTCTCAGGAACCGCACAAGAACCACACAGCCCATGTGCGATTCAGATTTGGCCCTGTGCAGTCATGGTTCATTCTGTGCGGTCATCATCCAGTCCTGTGCGGTCAATATGTGGTTCTGTGCGATCACAAAAGGCTTGTATGCGGTTTTTACACTCTAGTTCCGTTTTCCCACATTAGAAAACGTGAAAATCTTTCCTAGCCTCTCTTATTATATAAACTATCTCCACCCCTCCCCCCCCAACTCATTTGGGGACACTTAGAATTACTTGATCAAACCCATTGATTGAAAAGCGATCAGTTCTATTAGGCTTGGTTCGAAAAGAACGTGTTGACCTATTATGTGTTTTGATTTACAAAACTTAGTAAAATTGATGAAAATACTCTTGATATATTCATGTTATACTTATATATTCATCAAGAATTGTTTAACATTGATCAAAGCATGTAAAAAGATATTTCAGGGTATGAATGCACGTTCATGTATGTGCAATGAAGGACAAATCACACAGAGAGCTTTTGAATGCACGTTCAAGAAGATGAACGCACGTTTATGAATGTGCACAAGAAGAACAAATTTCACAGAGAACTTTTGAACGAGCCTTTAAGTTTCTGAAACGCACGTTCATGAACTTGAACGCACATTCAAATAGATGAACGCATGTTCATCATGGAAAGTTCAAAAACTTCAAATTACACAGAGAGCTTTTGAATGAGCCTTCAATCTTTTGCACCGACGGTTCAAGAATGTGAACGCACGATTAAGAATGTGAACGCACATTTAAGTTGCGCAGATCATAAAAAAAAATAGCCGTTGGAAGTTGGAGGGAAGATCAAGAAAGTCAAATCAGAGCAGATTTCTTTTGGATCCATGCCCAACAGTCATATTTAAACATTCCTATAAATACAAGAAGGTTCAAAAGAAGATTAGAACACTTTCCAAGTGAAAATCAATTGCTATTCATATCAAAGAGCTTTCTTGATCATTATACTCTGTTTTTGAACACGAACACAATCTTGTTCTTATTCTTGTGTGTTCTTAAATCAAAGCTAGTGCATTTAATTGTAATCATTTCTCTAGCTTGTATCCTAGTCTTGTGAGACTCTAAACACAAAAATTATTGTATCTTAAGTGATTTGGGTGAAATCCCGTGAAATCTATTGTAAAGGGCGAAATTCCGAAGAACTAAGCTTGTAAAGCTTTGGGTGTAATCCCGGTTGATTAGTTGAACCCCAAATTGGTTTAATTTGGGAGAAGTGGACATAGGAGAGGAAATTGTGCTCCGAACCACTATATATCTTGGCTAAG